>JANHFX010003966.1:114963-129355 GCA_027560015.1 Chloroceryle amazona
ATATATACTTTAGTGATTACAAGGACTTCACATTTTCTGGAGTTTGATTTTCATATAATACGCCCGAACCAAACCTTAATCTTGAGAAAACAGACCAGAAAAAAAATGAGAATTTATACACCGTACTTTTTTCACTTCTAATTGCTGGTTAGGACTTAACAAGAATTTTGTCCGTAAAACTGAAACATCTTAAAATTATGTTCAGATTAAATAAAATATTGAAAAATTCCTAATAATCTTTAGATTTCTTCTGCTAGTTGAGCTATTCTCTTCAATTTATTTTCCAAGTTTTCTTGATTATTCATCATTCTTATTGTTCAACTATAAGCCCCTGAGGCTTTCAAAGCAGTGTTCAAGTATTTGCCACCCAGCTGTATTAAAATATTATTCTACTTATTTTCCATTAAAATATCATCCAAGAATATATTACATAATTTCAGCTTTTATTTTTGCAGTACTCATATGAGCAGAGGTGCTTAATTCTGAATGAATTAGAAGTAAAAACAAGCAGTTTATTTAAACACAGCTACTAGGCTGCAAGGTAGTATCTGGATTTTCCCTACACGCATTGACTCAGTAAGTCAGAAAAGTGCTAAGAAAATTTGTAATAACACTACCTATGTTAAAAATGTCATCCTTCCAAAGGAAAAAACTGTTCTACATGAATTCAAGGGCATTGATAAAATTGTAGAACTTTAAAAGTTTCTCTGATTTTTTTTCCAGAATATAATACTAAAAAAAAAGTCTTGAATCTGATGGATCGGGGATTTTTTGTTTGCTTGCTTGCTCATGTTTGTTTCCTTTGTTCAGAAGGAGAGGGCAGGGCATGCAATACAGACCCTCTGCAATTCAAGACAGCACTAATAAGGATTATTCTGTCCTGTGTGATCCCTGCTAGGTAGGTTTTATGCTTGGATAGCTCTTGTAACATGTTGTTGTGTGCAATTCCCAGGATGCACTGTACAGTTTGCAAGTACTGAAGACTGACATGCATTGTGGAAGATGTAATCCATTCAAGGAGGAACTCAACTACAAAACATTTTTATTGTGGCTCTACAACTCAGCAGACAGGTACAGTTCAACAAATAAATTACACAGAACATTTCAGTTCAGCACAACAAATTCTTTACATTCCCATTAACTGTAAGCCAATCTGAACGGAATCTTTCACTAAATATTATGACATTTCTGCAGAATAATCATTCATTATAGCACATTCCAGCTTTATACAAAGCCATCCCAAAACTTCCCTAGGTATCAAGAAGTTTTCATTTAAGATGCCTGTCACTTTTTTCTGCACAGGTGTCTGCTCTAAATTGCGTTCATGTCAGTATAGCTTAACACATGCTTAAAACAGCAATGAAATACTCAACAAGTACTCCGGAAATGTCAAGGTACTGTCTTAAAGATGTTGTTTTTCAGCAGACCCATAGGTCATGCAACTGAGAGCATGGTCCCAGGATGGTTACATTGTCGTAACATGGAAGCTACCTCGAAATCTAATGCTCCAATACTCTATAGAGAAATCCCGTGTCTTGTAATGGCCTTTGGGATCCAAATACCAAGGTGGTATAAAGCAGGTATATGCAACAAAGGTTAGTATACATTCTTTTTATAGCCCTGCAGGATACTAGGTACCTTGCAGGTGACTACAAAGACGAGGTGCAAAGATGTAGCATGTACGTACAAGATCTACAGAATGGGAAACAAGAAGCAACTTTACTGATAAAAAGGGGGTTTACTATGAACTTGAACTTCTGCTGAAATTCTTCAGAGATGCAGTTTGATTTATGTCCATCTCTGGTATCTTGCAAAATGTGATGAACCACATATGACAACACACTTTTGTCTGTACACCTGTTGCTAATAAACGTACATACATACATATATATATTAGTGTGGTAGTACCATCCTTAGGACTAGAAACTGAACCTCACATGAACCATCAGCACATAGTAAGATACTTTTTATGAAGACAAATACTTTGAGGATGAAAGGTATTCAGTATACTACTGCAGAAAATTTCCTAATGATATTAAGAGTTATTGCTTTAACAACCCACAAAAATATGTTTTCATCACAACTATTCTTCACTACGTTCCTTAGCTTTGTTTGTATTTCAGCTCTTAGTAGGATAAAGTGAAGCAATATTTTAGCTAAGAGCATTATGTCATTATATACAATGTTAGCAAGAGCAGTATATACATTTCAAAGCAGATATAATGTTCCATTTGCATTCACCACATGAGTTCACTTTTGAAAATAAATCTTCAGATAAACCACTAAACAAAGAGGCAAAAACAGGGAGAAACCAGAGGCAGTGGAGTTAGTGGATAAAAAACGGGCTCTGGGGAAACTCCTTCTAATGTTACTTACACATACATACATCAAGCACTTCTGCTGAAACATTAAGTATTTATCTTTTTTATATGCACATATGCCATAAAGCATATGAATGAATAAAAGTATGCTATTATTTTATACAGAAGAAAGGAATTAAAACAAAATTCCTAAATTTTGAAGTCAGATGTTCAAAAGGCAAGAGATGCTCCTAACAGCGTAGCTAGTTCTGGTTTTGTTCTTTACTCCTCTCCCTCCTGAAACTGCCTGTACATCTAGGTCTTTAATTACATGATCACATGCTATCCTATACAAGATCTCATGCTATCCTATACAAGATCTTTGTTTCAGTCCATGTACATTCAAGGGAGCAATGATGGCAAAATACTATTGAACAACCATTTGGGTAGGCTGTCTATTTTAGATAAGCCTAGAATTCAAAAAAAAAAAATAATCAAAATCAAATTCTGCTCAGAACTGATTAAAAAAAAAAAGGATCTGCACCGACTTAAAAATTTACTTCATTATGTTCACCCAGCTACCCCACTACATGATGAAAAACAGAAATCGTATCTTCATATCTTCATCACTTGCAATAGTCATCCCAAAATGATGCCTCTAAAACCTGTGTTTCAGATCATCATGTGCTTAGACTGTGTGTGATACATGCAGTAATGTACAGAAAATACAACTTGAGAACTCCAGCATATAAACTGTGCTCAGATTTCGCAGATTTCAGACCTTTTCTTACGTATGTTCTATGCTTAAGAGACCAGGTGCTTTAGCTACTGGCTCCAGCTGACTGGGACTCAGCAGAAGACATTAAAACTTCATAAAGTGATCTCAAATCATTTTCCTATGAATAAAAAAGCCATGATTTTAAGACTTTCTCTCCTCTGACTCTTCTGAACTAGGAACAGGTCAGGTGGGAAACCTGGGAAAGATTGTTTTCCAAATCTTCCATTCTCAGTCTGTCAAGTAGTGAGATAAGTATCTAAAACACACTATTTATCTAAAATTAAATATTGGCCATTTTGGATATAATGCTGTGATGAGAAAGTCCAGATTCAAAAAAGATGGGAAGCGGTGATATACAGGATGCTTCAGATTCCTTAATGACATCTATTCAAAAAAGGGTAATAGCATGAGATTTAAGGTGTAATTTCAGTAGATGCTAATTAGTAAGCATCTTTCAATGGAGAAAAATGAATGTGATTTTTATCCTATAACTAATTCTCTTAGATGAAGTGTGAGACTTCCACTGTTATGGCTCTGGACAGGAATTCAACATCCCGGTTTTTGCCTCATTAACATTTCAGTTTGATTTTTTTTCTTGTTACCTTGCTGAGGGAAGTGTCTTAGAAGTAAATCTTGATCCTGCTTGGGTCAGTAAGAATTCTTCAGCTGGGACAGAATTTCCCCTGTAATCATTTTATGCCCTCTCTAAAATGAGCACTTGAGGAAAATGTATTCAAAGACCTTCTGATTTCTTTTCTTTAAGTAACAAAGGCTCTGCTGAGATCATACTTGCAGTTTGGGGTGAAAGAAAATAATTTTAAGCCACTAAAAAAACATGATTGTCCCACCTCCTTATGATCTCACTAGTTTGCATGGCCAGAATACCTCAGATAAATTTTCTAAAATTACAGACTACATTAAATTTATGAAAAATTAGAAGTACAACTTTTGCAAGGCATCATAAATTTCACCCAGTAAAAAATTAGAATGTCATTTTCAGATTAGCAGAAATGTATTTTGTTTCTATTCTTTGTCTGTATCTACTTAAATTTAGATCCCGATCTCTATATCCATTATACTCCTTGATAGTCATAGCAAGAGTAAAGATATTCTAAAGCTAATGTTTTAAGGAGTAGAAGGCTATGCTGTGTGAATACCTGCATTAGGATATAGCTGATGTTCTAAGAAAAAAAAAAAGTATTCACTGGGTTTGCATAAAACCACTTTTTCCTTAACATGCTATAATCTGACCTTCTAGTTTGGACAGTCTTTGATACCCATCATAAAGTCTTCTGGGAAGAGCTCAAGTCTATTTGGTTTTAAATAGCAGTTAAATTACAGAGTCTGAACTAGACGGTAAAATCTATTTGCTTGAGTATCCTTAGGGTGTGTTTCAGACCAGTGGCAAGACTGATCTGGAAAGATTTTGCAAGAGTAGAGATCTTGAAGGTGCACTATTATCTTCGTCAGACTTAATCCAGCCTGTTAGCTGAAAATATGTGAACAGTACTGAGTTCATATACCTTCAGTGAGAAGACATATGCCTATCCCTTCCCTGTTGGATATTGAATCTTTAGATGTGAAACACACTGTGCTCACTGTAGAAACATTTTCTTATGGGTATTTTTTCCAGCTTTTATGAGAAATTATTAGAAAGTCAGGATCAGGATGGGATTGGTACCATGGAAAATTTCCTGTTTCAAGAACCGAGGTGCTCTTCTCTTTACTTTTGGTGACATTTTCTCAACTGAATCAGGAAAAATAAAATATTTGATTCTTCCTTCTTCACCAGATGTGCAAGGAAGACCCAGAATTTCTGCATATAAAGGTATCATATGAACTCCAGATCAGTGAAGCATGCCTGTGTATGAACTCAGAATTCACAGCAGGCTTCAGGAAGAGTTATTTTTCTTTCAGGGATACCATTTGTTTTCCATTATAGCCACCTTCTGTTAACATTTTTCTGAGATGAGACCTTGTATCTAATTGTATTCATGCACAGCTCAGCCTATGACTGACTTTCCTGGCACTACATGTCTGTGTTTGTCCCGAATCCAAGATACTCCAAGAACTGTGTGACTATTTATGATCATTTCTCCCTCCCCCATCCAAAAAAACAAACAAACCCAAACCTATCTGGAAAGAGATGATTGAATTCCTTCCTACCTGAAAACCAGTAATAATGTTATCATGATCCCACAGAAAGATCATGGGCAGTCGTAGTGTGAAATGTCTTCAAAATTAAGCAGGTCAACTATCAGTTGCCTGTGCAACCCTTCTTCTTAAAAAGAATTGTTTCATGTGTCTAAATTTACCCTTTCTGAGGGAAGACAGCAGACGGGAAAGGATAGTCTAGTTTAGTCCTCTCAGCTTTATTCATTGCCATTGCTGGCTCTTTTTTCCCATTTTGCATTGGAACTGTATTTCTATAGTTTGACTTCTTGTATATTTTCACTTGACTTTTAAATTTGTCTGGAAATCCTTTTCTATCTCCTCTGTTTTGTTCCTAGTAGACAATTCTTTAATCTGAGTGTACGTTATGTACCTGACTTCTGCTTTTGATATTTTCAGATGATCAAAAAGTTTCCCTAACTGCTTCCTACTAGACTTTCCAATTTTCCTTTGCGTGAGTGCAGTTTTCAAGTATCTTTTTAGAATATCCATTTGAATTAATTGCAATCTGACCTGAATCTTTCGTATTCCTTTTCTCGTTGTTCTTTTCTTGCTCATTCACCATTCTTAGAATATTAAATTCAAGAATAATTATTAATAATTAATAATCAATTTAATTCAAATTACATTTCTCTTCAAAGCACTCAGATCTGTTCTTCCCTACTAGTCAATATTGTATGTAAAATAGCTACTTCTATAGTAGCTCACTTCATTTGTCCAGATTTCAGCTACGACTTCACCTAATAGCTTCCAATAGGGTTATGATATTTCTCTTGTTCTTTCTAAACCTGTTTACACTTACAGGAATACAGAAAATTAATTTCTTATGTTTTTCCCAAAATCAGATCTTGTTTTGTCCAATCCAGTCCTCACAGTCACACAGACAAAGGATGCACTTCTTCTAGCCATTCACAAAACACAATGGATGCATCACAGTATACTACGGATAATGTGTCTATATATATGCTAGAAGAAATACTTCTGGTAAAAGATAGAAAGGTTCAACTGTGTTTTGAAGAAAGTGAGTGGGACAGTTGAAAGAAATCATGAGTTACCTCTGCAATAGCTGCTCCTGAATAATCATAGGAAATATACACATCCTTGAACTAAAACACACACACAGATTTTTTTTTTCTCAGCTTTCCAAAACAAACCAATCCCTTCTATAGATACCGTTTCCCTGCGATCTATCTCTGAACTTTGGTTATGGTTATGTTATAAAACTCTTTCTCCTTGTTTCCCTGCTCATCTAGATTATTTTTTAAATTGATGTCCAGGTACTTTCTTTTCTTTGTAAGATTACAGCACAATTATCTAATCTGTGCCATTTCTGAAATCTTGAAATGGAAATGTTTTAAAGATAAATATTCACTGGGAAGATATAAAGACAGTTCAAGATGGAGTAACATTAGTTCCTGACAAACTCTATGTCTAGAAATAGGAAGAGCATCTGATATGAATGGCCATTCCTTTCTGGTGTTATCTTTCCCTGTGGAGGTTGAATTAAGGAATTCATCCTTGAAAATCTTGAAAGGTCCCATTCTGAACAAGATGACAAAATTTAATCTGATCATAGTAGTATGTGGGCCATTTTCTTGGGAACACAAAAAAAACGGTGCAAATTGGAGATCCAACTCCAGATAGCTCCATCTGCAAGACCTACAGACAGTGCTGAGAAGACAGAGCCAAGACTGATACAAACATTTTGAAAGGGATAGTTTTTTTCCTGCTAGACTTCAAAACATGTTCCAATTTACCCTGTAATGTATATATATTTTTTGATACCTACCACAAACTAGGAGATGTCATCTTTCTTAGATGAT
This sequence comes from Chloroceryle amazona, assembly GCA_027560015.1. Lineage (NCBI taxonomy): Eukaryota > Metazoa > Chordata > Aves > Coraciiformes > Cerylidae > Chloroceryle > Chloroceryle amazona. Next base: position 122,037 of record JANHFX010003966.1, read on the forward strand.
TGTATAGCTTCAGCTTTCAATAAAGTCTTATGTTGTATCGATTAGAGACAAGGGAAATCTGAGAGGCAGACCTAAAGGCTCAGAAACCATCCAACTGCTTGAAGACATCAGCACCATTTTCCCTGTCATGGGACAGGGCTCCCAAACTCTACAGTGTTTGGTCTGAGCAGAAACACACCTGAAATGTGACCTTTGATACCTGTACATGTGTGTCAGAGGACAACTCAATGTGTTTTCCTACTTCTACTTCTTGAAGTTTGGAGTTCCCTTCCTATCTAAGACTGAAAGATCCTGTGTCCATAAAAAGCAAATAGTCTGACATGAATTTTAACTTATCTGTGCACCTTGATAGCTTAAAAAGGAAATATTTTTCTTCCTGAAGAATTTCCAGGATAATTCATCAGTGTTTGCTTGGGATTCAGATTTTGCAGTAATATGCACTACATAAATATGTAGACAGCTTAGTTTCATTACACAGATATCACTACTCGTATGTTATTAAAAAAAAGATTGAAGAACAGGACATATTCTTTGAAACACACTGTAGCTTCATCTGTCAGTTCCTGAAGAAAGGTAAATTTACCTTCTATTGATCATTTCCTACTGACTTAGTAAAAATATTGAAAAAAGGGATAAGGTGGGTCAGAAGCACTTACCAAATTTGACTCTCCTTTGCAAAATCTATGGAAACTTGCCATGCTTTAAAAGGTAAGCAAAAAAAAGAAGAAGAAGAAAAGAAAAAATAAAGATGCTAAAAATAAATCTGTAAAAGAGAAAAGTTCCTGTAATTTTAGGTTTAAAATATGAGCCTGAGTAATCAAGGAAAGTATTTTTACTGCCCTGTCAATATTTTTCCTGGAAGCTCTGGTAAATAGACTTTCTTTAGATCTGTAGTGTGCGTGCCTAATGGTCTTAGGTGTCTCTTACCACAGAAAACTTTATCCTTAAGAAATACAGTAAACAGGAACTCTGTGGTTACGTAGTTCCTGAAAGAAGAAAAAAAAAAAAAAAAGAAAAGAAAAAAAAAAATAGAAACACATTCACTGCCATGACACACAGACAGTTTATACTGATTTAAGAAGAAGCTGTTCTCTTCTATTTTGAATCTTTCATCTCAGCCTTTGTTTCCATTGCATTAAGAAAGATCTGTTTTTTAAACCTATCAGTGAACTGGATCATATTTTCTCAATCATTTGAATTAACATCCCCATACCCCAGAAGTCCCAGAGAAGTGTTGGAAAGCAGAAGGGAACTTTTCTTTGCCATTCTAAAGCTCTATTTATTTACTTTACTGGAGGACAAGATCAGCCATCTTCTCTTATGAATCAGCAGCTTGTAGAAGTTGTTATCCATCCAAGACTGAACTAAGATAGAAAAATTATCTCCAGATCACTTAGACACATAGTTCTCCCAGGTTCAGTGTCACCTCAGTCACTTCTTTTTTACCGCACTCTTTTCTCCAGAAGATGCCACTTGTGCATATAAAGTAACAGAACATCTTGTTGGTTCTGCACATCTCTCCAGCAGATGCAGCTCATCCTCATAACCTGGTTCCTTGAGTAGGACTCCTCCTACATTCACAGTGAAGTTTATCTTTCCAGTCTCACAGACAGATGCATAGTTCAGTTATCAAACACAGGGGAAGGTTGGCATTACAGACAATATGTTACTAGGGGAATAACCCTCAGTACTTGGTGTTACCGCACTGCTATGCAGACCAGGTGCTCTGTCATCATGCCTCTTCAGTACAAGCTTGGTCCATTCTTGACTACAGCTGTTACCAGAATTAATAGTTAGGAGAGCATCTTCTCTTAAATCCCATTGAAAGGGACTGTAATGTTAGATAAAACCATAAAAGATGTGACCTACAACATTGCACAGACATGCAGATACATTATGATATCTGAAAACAAAACAAGACCAAGACAATAATCAAAAGAGCTACATTACTTTTAAATTCTAAACAGTTTATTTTTTTAAATACTAAATTCCCTCCATGTTAATTTCACTGTTTTTTTTAAAAAAAAATCTATTATTTGACAACATTACATTTATTTGATGATCAGTTATCTTGCTATGCCCTTATCACTGTAAGGTCATTCCTAGAGAATAGGAAGAGTGCTGAATGCACTATAGGCTTGGCCTCAGTCCTTCCAAGCTGCAGTCCAGTGAGGAAGATAAAATTGGGACAACTATCCCATTTTCCATTACCCATGTGCAGTGACTTCTCTGTTTATGGGATGGATAGGATACCTTGGTGGGAGCTACAAGATGCTAAAGCACCAGTGTAAGGCAGCAGCATGCCCTGCTGCTCATCTCACCCACTTCTCCAGGGGAGAGAGTTGTCCACCATGTATTGTGCTAAGCCTAAACTCATCCTTTTGCTGCCTCTGCTCTTACAATAACATCAATGCTGGCAGCAACTGGGGCATATGATTCAGGCTCATATCTTTGAATTATTATTTTTAAAGAACAACTTGTAACTGTCTGAGAAGTTGAAGAAAAAGGTTATGCTTCATGTCAAAAGCTCTGCAAATCCTGGACTTACAATGCTGCAGCTTTGTGCCATCAGTACTATCAGCTATGCAAAACAAGAAAACACTGAGAAGACCCAGCTAAATCAAATCAACTTTATATCATCACAACAAAAGTAGGACAATACCAGGATAGAATTTGCAGGTACCCTGTGTTTTGGTCTGTTCTTTTATTTCAATGATCTTTGTACTCATCTTTCCTGAAAGCTCCCTATTTCTTTAGTTAAAATTCCACTTTGGCTCAAGCACTCCATTCTTGTCACTGTAATTTCTCTCTGTATTTCTAAATCAGGTGATTTAGGTGTTGTCCAGAGCAGCAGCTCAATATGTTGAAGGATGTCTGTTGTTCTATTGGACTGGTATTTATTGCTTTGTAGCCTCTTCTTAGTTGACTTCATTTTCCCCAATGAGCACAGCTCACACTTTCCTCAATGTATTTCCTTAGACACTGCAAGAAGCAATCTTTCCAGACTATGCTGTCAGCAGTATTGTCTCTTCTACCACTTCTAATCCAGTGTTATAGTTAGATTCTGAAATAAACCCCATGACTGCTTTCAGTGACCTAAGATAAATGATACTCTGCTTCATAAAGTTTTCTTTAGGAAAAAAATCTTGACTGTTTTTCACCTGTCCAATGAACAAGGTTAGAATTTTTGTGGAGTTTGTTCCTCAGAGAGTGTTTTACAACGTACATTGGGTTTTTTTGGAACGTCCTAGGGGGTCCCTTAGACAATGAGTTCAGATCCCTTCAGAGACAATAAAACGAATCTACAACGCAACACCTTCAGGAGATAGTGTACCAGTAATTAATGGCCCTCCTATTTTCAGTGTAATTCTCTCTAAATAATTAATATCTCCATTTCCATTGAAATGCAATTAATTCTCATTCTGGACTGACAAGACCACTTGGTCAGTGAATACAATCAGTTTTATCATAAATAAATAAGTTTTAGAGCAATTATGAACAATGAAGTGTATTCTTCATAAATTATTTCTGGTTCAGTTAATGTTACTATTACATCACCATAGTATTCTTCATGTGAATAATTGATACATGTTGAGCTTCACAGAGAACTGAAGCACAATGGTTAGATATACAATAACAACTTTGAGGTGAGCAATGGTTCTCGTTTAATTGAAGGTAGAATCGGTGGCCAGATCAGCATCAGCACCTGAAGAGCACTGTTTTGGGTACACGTTTTAGGGAGTGGTAAGAGGTCAATTTGGATCTTGTCCTGAAAATCTTCAGGGAATCTTCTAAACCCCAGTTAAGATGTTAAGAGGGATATCACAGCCTCTCTTTCCAGCTTTACTCTAGAAGCTTTACAGGTGACCAAGTGGGAGTTTAGGGAAGTGAAACTGAGATGGAGGTGTGAGGAGAGATGGAAATACTCCAAGATTCAAGATACAACACGAACACCAGACGCTAGAGCTGTTTTGGTCTTCAGCTTCTCCCATAAGCCACCCATGAGAGAAGCCTTCCAGCTGACATGCTGCCTCTGGTCTGCTTTTCTGAGGACTCTGGTTAGCAGTATGGATGGGTCCAGGCTGCCTTCCCTGGGTACAGTGAATCACGCACAGCAATCACACCAGTGCTGAAATGCTTCCTATTGCTGTGCCTCCACCAGTCTCACGCCTACCTCTTCATGAATCTAGCCCTGAGAACTGGCACAGCCCCCTCTGTGATAGCCATGTATTTACAACACATAGCAGAAATGCTCTGATCCACCCACCAGCTCAAGATCAGTTCATATGAACAGGGTTGTGCAATAAACAAAATGTTAGCTGTATCTGAAAAGCTTTTCTCTGCTTTCAGCTTTCTGCTGTTTATTTTTGTTCAACAACAAAAACAGATGTTTTCTGGTGCTTTTGCTTCTCCAGATGTACCATTTAAAATGTTGTCAGCTGTTCAAAGACACTGCTGATTTTTGGAGACCAGAAAGAGCTGTGGGAAGTTAACTATCTGGCACTGGAAATTGAATTTTCTAGGTGCACAGTCCATTTTTTTTTTTCCACTGGACACACTATGATTAAGGATTCACTTAGGAGTTCTTCGAAGGGTCCCAGCATGGCTTAGGCCCGCAGTGCAAATTACATATATCTCAACAAACTGGACCTTGGCATGAGCAGAATGTGTATTAATGTACAGATCACAGCTGCCAAGACACACAAATTCTCTATGTGATCACTTGAATTTCTGGTCTCTCTCTTGTTGGGGAGTAAATGTCATGATCACATGGAGATTTAGTATTAGAGACCACTATAAAAAAAAAAAAAAAAGGAACTATATTTTCTGACTGGAAACAGAAACAAAGTTTACTATCGGATTTTTACTGCAATTGTGTTAATTCAAAGTATAAATAATGAGACATTTTTCATACACAGAAATAAACAAAGGCTGGTTTGGTTTTGTTCAATAAAAGCAAAGGCCAAAAAGGCCTGATTGAAATTTGCATTTAGATTTGGAAAGCAGTTTCCTCAAGCATTCATATTTTGTTATGATTCCATATTTAGCTTAATGCTTATATTCCACTAATGTGTTGGACCATATTTGTGCAGGAAGGTGAAAGATATTTATCATAACTTGTAGCTGGTGTGAATCCATCACATCTCAAAAATATACATTTGGCTTTTAGACTTACAATGTGGGAGAGACTTTTATAAGCCAGAAGATGATAGTTCTGATAACTTCAAAAAACAAAGACTGTACTTCCATATTCTTGCCTGAGGATCTGAAATCAAGAGAGGAGGGTTTTTTTAATTCAATTTATGTTTGTGTGTATATAGACTCTTCCCCTGAAACTTTACCAGTTTCGCATGTTATCTTGTAAGGCACTGCTCTAGACAGGAACCTGGTGAAGGCTTAATGCTGAAGTTCAGATCAATTATGTAATACATAGCTACAGTGAACTTGAGATTGAAAACTTTCCTAATACTAAAGCAAATAAGATCATTTCTGTTCTGCAGTGCATATTTCTATTACATTTTTTTCCATATCAACATGCTCTGCAAAATGCATGTCTATCAATATAACTTCACAGTTTCAGATTAATGTTTTCTTGGCTTCTGTATTAACTGTAACAATCACATCACTAATTTCATTACTAAAATTAGTTTATTACTTTTGGCCATACCACTCTGAGGAAAGACAGCTAAAATTTGCAGCCTCAGTCTCCTGATAGACAACCTAGCAGGCTTCCTAGTTCAGGAATTAGGAATACTCAACAGCTGTAGCCCCCAAAATATTGCAAAATTACCTGGCTTCAAAGCAGTTCACCGGGTAGATTGACCTAAACTTGGACCTCCATTCATTCAAATGTGGAAACGTTTGTGTCTTGTTCTGAACAGGAATAAAACAATCCAGCTAAAATGTTGAAGTGGAAAATAGAGAAACATTAATTTAGAGACTGACCTAGGACTTCTTTTGAATTCTTTCTCTCTTTACAGTAAAAAGGAGCCACTGATGACTTAATCCATTGATGAACTGGATTGAAAAGGAGCAAACGTAAAACTAAATAAGGATATATTTCCTCCATATTGTGAATGTTTCCTCCTAGAGAACTCAACACCACAAATCATCATGGAGGCCACACATTCCTAGGATTATGAAAGGTTATTTGCTTATGTAATACCATCACTCAGAGCTACAAGTAGAGGTTAAGAAACTGATGGAAGTGAAACTTTCTTCCAGAAATAAGCCTGTTTCAGAATGATGGAAGAATCATTCCCCCCAAGCCAATCAACCTAGATCTGCCTTGCATGCTTTCACTGCATACTGCTAATTAGTTTGTGGCACTGGCCACTGTCAAACAGACATCAAACTAAGCAGTTAGTTTGATTCAAGTTTTATAATTTTATTCTGAAAATTAACCATTTATAAAGAAAAGCTCAGGAAATTTTTACAGTATTCTTGATTTGTATCTTTTGTTACAGTGAACAAAGAGCATTCTTAAGGAAGAATGTATGTACCACCAAAAAAGACAGAATCATCTATGTTCATCATTCCTGAGAAACCTTTGTCCAGTCTATTTTCAGAAAACTTCAGTAACTACCAGTGCCAATAAGTTATCTATTATATATCTGCTATGTCCTCACACTGAAAAGTTTTGCACAACATTTAAGCATACATCTCTCCTGCTACACTTTAAGTACAATATGGAAAAGTGTCAGGGATTAGGGACAGGGCGGCCCCTTAGACCAATAACAGACTCTCTGTTAACCCCCCTCCCTCCCCGAAGGGGAAGAGAAAGGGAATAAGGGAGAGAGACTCAGTGATTAGAAAAGGAGACTAGAACAGCTTTAATGAAAATGAAAACAATAATAAAAAAATAAGAATATTTACAAATACATACAAAACCAGTATCAAACTTACATCACCATCACCACTGATGCTGTGGAGCAGGCACCAGGGGAGTCCCAGGCTGGGCCCTGCAGCAGACGGGAGCTGTGTTCAGGAGATGGATTCTGGCACTGGATTCAAGAACACACTGATTTGGGATCGAAGGCAGAATGGACAGAGTCCTCCTCAGATGCTCCAAGGAAGGTACCAAAAAAGGACTTAAGCAAAGTCGAGCAAAGCTGGCAAAGCGGTCCAGGAGGGGGGAGGAGGAGCTTGAGAGCCCCCAGAGAGAGAGCCATGAGCAAGCAAGCAAGCTAGCAAGCAATAGGCCCTCCAGATCACTCAGCTTAATACCAAATATGACATCTATGGGCTGGAATACCTCGTTGGTCAGTTTGGGGTCACCTGCCCTGTCCACTCCTCCCTGCAGGTGCGGCCTTTCACTT
>JANHFX010003968.1:8822-21841 GCA_027560015.1 Chloroceryle amazona
AATAAAATAATAAAAATTTTATTATTGTTTGTTTCACCCACAAATTGCCAAACGATATCCATTTCAGCACTGAGTTATATCCAGTAATATTGCCTAAAGATTATTTTTGGGGTGAAAGAGTCTATTACATTATGTAAAGAAATCTTTTAGACAGCTTTAGGCATTGTTGCTAAATGGCATGGAAGTTCAAATCACTTTTCTATGACATATGTCAGTGCCCAAATGACAGGACTGTAAATAAAGTTCATTATTAATTTCTGATAATGTTCAGAGACACTTGCAGTAAACTGACTACTTTTTCATCAGTTTGCTCACATGTCTTGAACTACAGGCCACAGTTAAAATTGATTTATTTCTGACTGAGTCAATGAAGGTGACATTAAATCACATATTTTAATTTCTAACAGTACTTGGACACCACAGTGTTTAGAAATTAATTTCAGCTTTTGTGTTACCTCCAAATATTTCATTCAACCTTCATTACTGTAGTGATTTTATTTTGTACATTATCTGAATCACTATGCTCCTACTACTTAAGAGATTTATTTTTACTTTTCATTTTTAAGGAAAACTTGAAGAAGTTGTTAATATTTCCAGAGGACTGAGATTTAAACCCAGGAGCTTGCTATTAGCAAGTTGTGCCTTGAGGAAAAAATGAGTACCCAAGTTGGACTGTCCAATTAGTTCACTCCTGAAAGCACAGTGATTCACTAGAGCTTTTGGGAGTAGATATTGGAGGGAGGAGATGCTACCTCCATGCCTGAATATGCACTTTTCTTTGCTTTTAGGAAAAAGGGGGAGTGAAGAACAAATTAAAGCATGGAGACCTTTACAAATAAAATACTGAGGCTCTAGCTCCCATCAATGAGCTGATTCATCAGCTGGAGAGCCCAGGTGTCATCAGCAAAACCCACTCACCTTTTAACAGCCCCATATAGCCAGTACAAAAGTCTGATGGAGGGTGAAGGTTAACAGTAGACTATCATGGCTTGAACAAAGTGATGCCACCACTGAGCACTGCTGTACCAGATATGATAGAGCTACAGTATGAACTGGAATCAAAGGCATCCAAGTGGTACGCTACAATTGACAATGCCAACACTTTTTTTTCAATTCCTTTGACAGAAGAGTGCAGGTCTGTCATAGTTAGAGGGGCTGGGACCAGTTTATCATTATGTGGGTAGAAGCAAAAACTGTGTATTCTATACTCTCTACGTCATTGCTCAGGGGCTGTTAACAAATCATCGGTAACAGCTGCCCAGGATGAACCTTCACATCCAGTGGGAAGAGTCCTCTCTGTTAATGGGACCATCGACGCCTTGCCTGTGACTCACAGATAACTCCCTCCAGGAGTTTAATGGGCAGTCGAGGACCCACCGCCTGACTCACAGAAGGACATCAACCCGCTGTGAGATGCTCCGCCCAGGGGGGAGGGGCCAAGTGCTCCCACCCAAAGATGGTCTGGGGCTCAGGGCAGCACAAGAGACCCTGGACCGCCGGATTTCCAGAGGACGGGAGCTGCCGGATCTCCCAGATCTGCCCACCGGTTTTTCTCGGAAGGATGGGAGTGGCCAGATCTTTCCTACGGGATTACTGCTTCAGCGGGATCACTGCTTCAGCAGGACCATTTAATCGGGACAGCTGCCACCACCCCAGCCGGCAGTGTCGGCTTGTATACAGACTCTGTTCGGGGTTTTTCTTTGTACTGTTGCATTTCTTTTGTTTTGTATTTCTGACTTGAGTCTCTCGCTGCTTTGCTTTTCAAACCATTACAAGGCCACAGTTTGCTTTCATGTGCAGGGGTGTCCAGTACACCTGGTATTGACTGCCTCACGGGTGGAAGCACAGCCCTACCATTTTTCATGGACTGATTTGAACTACACTGGAAAAGGGTGATGCCCCTGAACATCTACAACACATCAATGACATCATAGTGTGGGGCAACAAGGCATCTTTGAGAAAGGGAAAAGATGAGTTCAGATTCTTCTGACAGCTGGGCTCACCATAAAGAAAAGCAAAGTCAAGAGATCTGCACAAGAGAATCAGTTCTTGGAAATGAAGTGGCAGGATGGATGCGCCTATGGGTGTTGTCAACAAGTTGGCAACTATGTCCCCACTAGGAAACAAGGAAACACAAGATTTCCTGGGATTTGTGGGGTTTTGGAGAATACATATTTCAGGTTACAGTCAGCTTGTGGACTCTCTCTATCAAGGGACCCAAAAGGAGAACCATTTTGAGTGGGGCCCTGAGTAACAACATGCCTTTGAGTGGAGACCCCTACTCTGGGGTCTCTGATGGTGGCCCATGATGTTGCTTATGGTGTTGACTCAAGAATTTTCAAACTTGTCTTGTGTAGAGTATAATCCAAGCTGCTTCACCACTGTCACATGCTTGTTATGCTGTTATTTTGTGTGTGATTTTGTGCATATACTATGTGCCATCTAGTTTATGAATCATGAGGTTTACTTATTGGTCTTATGCATAGTCCTATCAAGTCAAATCATTTATCCTACATTTTACCTCAGCCTGCAATATCTTTAAGTTGCAGTAGGTTTAATTTGTGCTTCAGCTATGTCTAGTATGGTATTTTCTCTTTTTAATGTTAGCCGGACATAGAACAGAGTACCACTAACACTGGAGGATAGTTTAGCAGGATGAATACCAGGATACTTTACTGCAGGCTGGGCAAAATATGTACTCTTAGCTCAGGATTGTTCAACTAATATAGTTAACCAAGTATAAAATAAGTCATGTAGAAAAAAATTGGTTAAGTTTCAGATACAATTAGAAGTTCATATTCAATTTATGATTGCCTTGAAATTTTAACTCAGGTTAAAGTCATATTATCTTATTTTTACTAGTGGATTAATTAGATTAACCAAATTGAGGGAGTTTGGGCATAATGGGTGTAACTCTACTGCAGATCTTGTCCATAGTTAAGAACAGGGAAAGTGGTCTGGATAAAAAATAAACCCAAAAACTTTAAAATTCTGCTTCATTTGAATGAATCCAGACCAAAACATACTCCAAGCTACTTGAGTGTAGACTAACACTTGGTGGAGAGTTTGGAGGGGAAACACTTCTAAAATAAAAATCTTTTCGTAAAATTGCCTTCTTTGGGGAAATACAAATATTAATATTTATAGATGTATTGAGATAATAGAGATAATAGAGAAATAATGGGGACAGGGATTTGTAATACTGTACACTAGATATTGGATGTTACACTGTACTGTACAGGCTTAGCAGGGTCCACTAAGCCTCTTATTTCACAACAACATAAAATTTTACCAAAATCACGTTAACATCACAAACCCATTTTCTTTGTGAATTTTCTTTAAATATTTTCCAGATAGAGATGTGAATTTACTGAAATTCAGAAAATTGAAAGTACCATTATGAAGTAAAAATGTCAACATTTATTCTGATATTGAAATAAAAAATGTGTTTCAAAATTATGACATATTTTTTGGCACTAGAACAAAAGCTACAAATATCTTCTTCTGACATGAATATCAGTTTTCTGAACAGCTATTCTAATAGAACATAGAGATACTTTTGGATATATATGGACATATGTGTACTCCATAAACTTTCCTTTGATCTCACCACCTTTGTTATGTACTGTTTAGAATCACCAGCTGAAATTAAATCTGTGAACCACCGGAGAGGACAAAGTCTTAAAAAATGTTTTGTGTTTCTGTTATGAATGATATGGCTATTTTTGGTAGATATTTTCCAGTTTAAGATAAGAATCTCCCTCCAGATGGCACTTGTCAGAGGATGACAGAACAAACTTGTAAATTTGCTGCTTACAAATTAGAATTGTTAAGCTGTGTATATAATTTTAGCTATTCCTTGGACATGCAAATCTAACTAACTTTCTAAGAACGATATGAGGGTAGATTAAATTTAACCACAACAATTTAAGTCAATTTAACTCAGTTCTTCTGAAACTCTGTCCTTCATGAAGTACCTGGATAGTCATTGTGCACTTCTGCTGCCTGAATTGTTTCATTGCAAAACTGGATGATCATAAAGACAGCTTGCACACACCATCATAACTGAGGGTCTCTATAACCCAGATGAAGGAGAGGTGAAAGAAGAAATGACAGTATAGTGCTGCTTTTAGAGTTTGCCCATGGAAAATTTAGAATTAATCATAGAATAGTTTGGATTACAAGTGATCTTTAAAGATCATCTAGTACAACTGCCATGCAATAAGCTGGGACATCTTCAACTGAATCACGTTGCTCAGACCCCCATCCAACCTGACCATGGATGTTGCCAGGGATGGGGCATCTATCACTTCTGTGGGCAGCCACTTTAGTGTTCCAGTGTTTATGTTAAATGATCATTTAAATAATAATGAAAAGGTTTAATTTTTAGAAAATTGAATTACCATGTTTTGTTTTGAATCCTCTGGAGGAAAAAAAAAAATTAGAAGACATATCAAACTAAAGTATCCAAATACTCCTTTCCACCTGTCCCCAAAGGGGAAGCTAGATAAACTGAAAAACTGAGAAATGATTTGCTCAAAGGCAAACCCAGGAGATAAAATAACCATGAAGAATAGAGCATTTTTCCCAAGCTCCTAAGTATGAAAGCAGTTGCCTGTTCACTTCAAGTGGTACCTCTTTACAGTAGTAGCTTCAATAACTCCAACTTTCTATATTTTCAAGCTACAATTGCAGTCTATTTATGCATTTGGAGATGTTAAAATGCCTAGTTCTGGGAAGAAAAATCTCGATGACTGATATATGTGATCTTTAGCTGATTTCATTCATCATAGCAAAGATGAGTCCTAAAACTGTGCCTCCAGATGATCATTCACTGGAATCGGGTTTCTGTTGCAAGTTTTCCTCACTTTTTTCAACTCGGTGTGTGAGACTTCCATTGAAACCACAGGAATAATACTTACTATCATTGTTGTTTCTTTTTGAAAATACAGCTAAATTATCTGAGTTATTTTTCTAGATTTTATTATCCATGTATTATTTCACTTCTTCAAACAACGACACAATGCAAAATAACCCTAGTTGTTTTTTTTTAATGGAAAATAGCCACACTTATTTTTAAGTGTCTTTTAAAAGCATGACAAAATATTTGCTAATATCTGCTGTTTTGCTAAAGAGAAGAAATATCTTGACACTTTCATTAAATGTCTAAATCATCATAAATTGACCAGTGACATAGTTTCTTTGTATGAGGCAGTTATTGGTCTTCTTTCCAAGAATCTAATGAATACATCATTTTCAGAAGACAGTCCTCTTTTTGTAATCATATATAAATATATATATTTAATAGAGAACATTCAAAAGAATAATAGTAATTCATTTTGAAGCACAATGGTACATTCAGATCACAAAGTTTTTTTTGAGACTGGCACAGGTTTTATGAATAGCCTAACCACAACTGAATTGAAATTTAATAAAAGTAAAAGTGATTGACAGTGCATGCTTAGCATTTTATATAAGGAGAAATAGTTCCTGCTACAGTCACTTGCAATTTGGCTCATTATTTTATCACATTTGAACACAATGGCTGTATATCTATTTTTGTTCAAACGACACTTAAATCTAGGCTGCCTACACACTGGCTTGCACATTGGTTCAAATTACAGGCAAATCACAGTGTTTTTTTCAGTTCTTCTGATCTACCAGTAAATAAATTCAGTAAGGAGCTTGAAAATGTTTTGAGCTCAAGCTTCTGTCCTGCCTCTACCTTGTTGGACTACCATCTGTCATTTGGGAGAATGAAAGTCAACAGGATTGTGTTGTCCGTCACTAGCCTGAGAACATGCAAAACATTTTTCTAGGCTTCTGATTAAATTTCCCGCTATTAGAGCCCAATGGTAGTTTCTAAATAATAAAGGGACAGAAAGTGATAATATGGTTCAGAATGATCATAAAACTTGTTTTGCAGTATTTGGGTTGAAGTAGAAATACACCTATGAATGAAAATGTACCATCTAACTAAATCAAGACTGCCGCTATTACATCTGAAGAAAAAACAGAAAATTCTTGCAGAATACTGTATATTGGTTTCATAAATGTTTGAGATAGGACAGTGTTGTGAAGCAAACGACATTTGAATGGCTTAGACTAAAATGTAGTGATTCAACCATCAATAATATTTTGCCTTAGTGTTATGGGTTTATATAGGCTTATACTGCCCTCCTGTTGTGGTGTGAGACCTAATTGCAGTGAGGATGCTAAAGAGACTGGAATATCAAAGCATTTCAATCACAGATATATCCAGTTTTATTAATCACACAATATCCCTGTCCTGTGCAGGCAATGGTGCAGTGAGAGAGACAAGTCATGTGGTTTAGCATGATAATTTCTTACATGATCGCCCTGTCCTTGGGAGAGATGGTGCAGTCACAGAGAGAGATTGGACAGGTCATTGTGGTGGCTTCTGCCAAGCTGCATGTTGTCCAGATGCTAGGTCATGATTTTTTTCTGGGCTCTCTTCCACTCCTTTGGCTTCCTGGAGATTAGACAAAAAGTCTCAGATCCTGATACAGCATCATGGGTCTGGTTTCCTCAGAGTCTTTCCAGAAACTCTGTTATCTCAACAGTCTTAAGGTTCCTTAGTTACAAAGAGTAGGTAGAGATATTTTGCTAGTGGTTAGTCTGTTCAAGTACCACAGTTGTTTTCCGATTTGCTGTTGTCATTGTTGATAGCTACAATGTGCTTTTTCTAGGTACTTCTCAACACTTTTACACTTTTTGATGATCAAACAGGTTCTTTGCATAGCTTGGTTACATATTTGCCTGGGTAAACCAAATTATTCTATTTGGGAGAGATGGGTCATCATATTTCATCTACTGTGGCTATAGCAAAAAGTTGGTTAAGATCCACAGCTATATGCTAGCAGTTACGCTAAATAGGACTAGCTGCTATACCTTCTGATTGAGAATCAGAATCACTGATTGTAGTGGAGTAAGCTGAAAAATAGTAGCCTTGTATGTCCAGTGAAATTTGGCACAATTATTGGAAAAAGGTTTCCCTGGTTTCTCACAGAAGCTGTGAAATGCATGGGATTTCAGGAGAATGTGCAATGTCATCCAGACCCAAAGCAAAGCGGGGTAATTTTTGAAGGCATGAAGATCAAGCCCACAGCCTAAATAGGTGTTCATAAAGTAGTTCTGATCCCTAGTCAGTGATCCTTCTTTGTTTCACCATATGGAGACAATATCACCCTACCTCAGCCTTGAAGGCTATAATGACTATAATGACTATAGTTATTAACAGCCAAAATGAAACAATTGCCAGAATGCTGAAGATACCAATGGCTTTGAGCTGCTGAGTTGTTCCCAGACTTATTCTGTGTTCACATGTTGAAGGTAAGAAGCAGTGCTTTCTGTATGGATGTTGATGGTTTAAGATCAGAAGATTCTAATACAGGGTAAATTGAAGGCTCATCTATGTTCATGTGAATATGAGTTGATGAAGTGTCTCAAAGAGTGGAATACAATTTCAGTTGAAATAACTGGTCAGGTGTCTGCATGTAAGTTATTTAGTGCAGATCCTGTTCAGAAGACCCAGCTAATGCAGTAGAAAAGAGTCTAAAGATAAATTTAACTCATTAGCCAAAAGTATTTGGACCTTAAGCTCATTAATAGTCACCTCAAACTATATGCCTTGATTCCCACACTGAGGACTTGGTTCACTTACCTATACAAAGACACCTGTATTTGTACAATATGTAAAAGATGGGAGTGGTCATAAAGATGATAAAGGAC
Organism: Chloroceryle amazona; assembly: GCA_027560015.1. Classification (NCBI taxonomy): domain Eukaryota; kingdom Metazoa; phylum Chordata; class Aves; order Coraciiformes; family Cerylidae; genus Chloroceryle; species Chloroceryle amazona. The sequence continues at coordinate 16,575 of JANHFX010003968.1, forward strand.
CCATGGAACACTTGTACTCTTCTGGATAGGCATTTGGAAGCCATGACATGATACTAAGGACATTGCACTTGTGTTTTAGAAACAAAAACAAGCCCTGGCTTCCATGAACTGAACACTGCACAGAAGCATGGGGTACCTAACAGATCTACATTTGGCACACAGTTGGAAAACCAAAGGAAGAAAAGCTGAAAAAATGAATTCTAATAATTCAGGTTACTTGATTTAGCAGAGTCAGGCCTGTATTTAGCACAACTAGAAAAATTATATGCAATGATCCACTGCAGTGGAATGAAAAAAGACCCCAACCAATACTTAAATATATTGATGTGGTGTTACACCACTGCAACAACTGACCATTTCATTGTCTTCCCACTATTAGAGCCCAATGGTAATTTCTAAATAATAAAGGGACAGAAAGTGATAACGTGGTTCAGAATGATCATAAAACTTGTTTTGCAGTATTTGGGTTGAAGTAGAAATACACCTATGAAGGAAAATGTACCATCTAACTAAAGCATATTTCTACTGACAGATCATGCACTGGTGAAGCCTCTTACACTTGAGGTGTAGTTTCTGGTGAAAAGTGAATCCTTTGCACATAGTTGCCACATCCAAAAATCAGAACATTAGCTGGGAACAGTGATGATCTGTTTAAACTCAGAGCAGAGATCAGAATCTCATCCAAATGACTCAGCTGAACAGTTAGATATTTTCCCATTCTCTCCTGGACCAGCAGTAACCAAATCTGTATTTATAATATTTTTTAAATAAAATGCAAAATTTTTTTTTCCCAGCCAGCCTATTGATCTTCTCAGATAAATTATCATTTAATATTTGTTGCTAATTAGAAAGGACAAGATGAGCATTTGCAAAGCGTCTCTAATGGTAATTAATTTGCCAAGAGAAAAGAATAGCAATATTTTCTCAAAAAAGATTCTAGAAGGAGTTCAGCAAAGACAGATTCTGTGAACAGAGATGGCTGAATGATGAGTAGAGATTAAAGAGTCAGCTATGCTGTTCAGAAGCTGTGTATACAAAAAAATTTACTTTCAAATACATGAGGATAAAAAATATTCTAAAGATAAGGTTCTCACTAAGGGAGGTTTATAGTTACCCAGCAAATGCATTTCTGTCTATTTTTTTCTGGGGCTATATTGTTATATTGATGTCAAATTCTTCTGTAAGTAGCCCAGAATGAATTGCAGCTGAACATTTACTTTATTTTATATTAATCTTTACTTACCTGATGGAAGATGCTTAAATGTAATTAACTTGTACTATAACAAAGAAGAAAGTTTATGTGGCCACCTTGACTCATAGAATCCTGGAATTGTCTAGGTTTGAAAAGGCCTTCAAGATCATTGAGTCCAAACATTAAACTAACACTGCCAATCCCACCACTAAACTCCATTCACCAGCACAATCTGCCCCCAGCCATCCAGCCGGTTTTTCACCCAGCAGAGCATTAACCCATCCAAGACATGAGAAGCCAGTTTCTCAAGAATACTGTGGGAAACAGTGTCAAAGGCTTTACTGAAGTCCAGGCAGACAACATCCACAGTCATTCCCTCATCCACTAAGCAGGTCACATTGTCACAGAAGGACATCAGGTTAGTCAAGCAGGACTTCCCTTTCATAAACCCATTCTGGTTGGACCTGAACCCTTGGTTTTCCTGTGTGTGTCTCATGACAACACTCAAGATGATCTGATAATTGACCTTCACCAGCACCAAGGTCAGACTGACAGAACTGTAGTTCCCCAGATCCTCCTTGCGGAGGAAAAGCACAGTATTCAATAAAAAGAAATAGAAAGTAGCTTCCAATAGTCTTGAGGTTTATGAAACACTTTTTTTCTTTAAATGTTACACTTGTGAACACTTACATTATTTTACTCTTCAGTGCAGAAATGTTTTACCAAATTATACTGTGAAGAGCGTTTCATATTTGTTGCATTATTTTCTCGGTGCAGTAGCATTTCCATGTGTCACATAGCGTAATAACAGACACAAAAGAAATATGATAATTCTGACACAATTTAATACATTTCTGAAACTTTTAGTCTCCAGGAGTTGTTACTATATTAAAATACTTGACATAAATGTTTGTGTTACCCATTTACCTGATGTTTTAAATGCTAACTAATCACTGAATTTGAAAGGATGTACAGGTTCCTAAATTCAAGACCTAACCCAAAGTACTTACAAGAGTTGATGTCTCATCAAAAGCAGCTAGAGTTGCCCCTGTTAAATTAAAGCCATTATGAACATTTCTTTTAAGCATTACTACTGGGCTAAGTTTGCAAATAAAGCTGTAACTGTATAGTAAGAAATTATTCTTTTTTACTCCAACTTGGCTGAGAGTCTCATTATTCTTGTGTCTAACAAGCTGCTGCTTATCAGATACACAAAAAAATGTTCCATTTTCAGTTTTTTTCACAAAAGATTCTTTTGTTAAAATATATAAACACTTTTCCCAGTCCCATTTTATAGCTGATGCTTTTGTTATAAAATACTATTTTAATCTTTGCTTTAAAGAGTGATTGAGCACATCAGTCTTTTCAATGGTGATTTGAAAAGCTTGCTAGCTGCAGAGAGTTTCCAGACAAGGTAAGGTAAAAAAGTTTGTTAGAAAAGATAGTCAGCATTTGTTGTGTGGGAATTATATAAAGATGAGCCCTTGGACTATTAAACTGAATCTTTTCAAATCAAATTTATGCAGTTAATTTTAGAATTTGAAGCATACTCTTTAAAATATATTTTTAAGGGATTTGCTAGTTATTGTAAGGTTATATCTATAAAAGAGTCACGGTTTAGGGTCACGGTGACCCCTTAGACCAATAACAGTTGCTCTCTGTTAACCCTTCTCCCTCCCCAAAGGGGAAAAGAAAGGAAATAAGGGAGAGAGGCTTAGTGATTAGAAAAGGAAACTAGAACAGCTTTAATGAGAATAATAATAAAATAGAATATGTACAAATATATACAAAACCAATATTGAACCCAACCCCCGTGATGGTAATTACATCACTGTCACTACTGATGCTGTGGAGCAGGTACCAGGGGAGTCCCAGGCTGTGCCCCGCAGCAGACGGGAGCTGTGTTCAGGAGCTGGATTCTCCTACCGGATTCAGGAAAACACCTTTCAGGAAGTCATACTCAGGTGGGGGTGCTCTTCTCCCAGGCAGCTAGTGAAAGTATGAGAGGGCATGGCCTGAAGGTGTACCGGGCGAGGTTTAGGTTGGATATCAGGAAGTACTTCCTCATTGAAAGGGTAAGTAGACACTGGAATGGACTGCCCAGGGAGGTGGTGGAGTCACCATCCCTGGAAGTGTTTAAGGAAAGATTGGATGTGGTGCTTAGTGACATGTTCTAGCTGATGTCATGGTGTTGGGTCATAAACTGGAATTGATGATCTTGGAGGCCCATTCCAGGCTCAGAAATTCTTTGATTCTGTGATTAGACACTTTGACACCATAGAAATGTGTTCCTACATTATGGCAGCCCTGATGGCAGTCAGCAGGTCATGATTTACCTGTTCTAAAACTTGCTTTTGCTATTAGCATTAAAATTCATAATTTTAAACAATAATAATTTTGAAATTAAACTTTTCAGCTTATCTCTTAAGGTTGAAAGACAAAAAACTGTCTTACATGTAAGGATCATGATTTTTAAGAAAACAAGAATCGTCCTGTCTACACAGTACCATATGCTAAGTGATGACAGTATCTCTTTGACACCTTAGATGAAACTCAGTTTAAACAACATACACTGTATCTTGTTTCACCTGTAGACAACCCTGTTGGCCTATAAATTTCATGAATTCATATCCAGGTTCACCACTTTACTCTTCTGCTTTATTGTGATCTTTAGTTTAGTGCATATTTTTGTTTATGAGTGTGCATACTTTTTAAATTCACTTGCATATTTTCCAGCTCTTGCAAATATGCCTGATTTGAAATAAGAATAGAAATCAGGGATGGAATAGCCCAGAACAAGAGAACATTAAAGAAAAGCTGTGAAGCAAATTCTAACAATATGAGGTCTACCTACTATATATATTCTGAAACAAAAACAAAACAAGTTTTGTTCTCCAGCATGTTTTAAAAATAAGGATCTAGTCAAGGAAGTGGTTCTGTTTAATTTTCCATTTAGTCTCACTCAGGTGCTCTGATGTATGAACTTTTATTCAGTTTTCTTTATAACTGGTTTCCATCTCAGATAATGAGACTATGGGAATATACTAAAATTGTTTATATGTCTGACTATATTTGATAAAACCAAAGTACAAATTTAGGGCTCCTTACAATGTAATCCTTACAAATGTAAAGATTACATTTTGCCAGAACATAATGTGTCAGGCTTAGTTTTCATCTATACTGGGAAAAAAATGAGATCTTCTGAACTGTTTCTACAGACACAAAGAAAAGGTATGAGACACAGACACTGATTTTAGAATTATTTATTAAAAAAGATAGTCACTCAAGATACAGGAGACTTTGATTCAACTCTCTCTCCTCTGCCATGAGAGGATTTGAATGATTATCTACTTCTGCCGTATTCCAATTATCACCCTATGAGACATTCCCAAATGGGAGTGTCACACCAATTTTCTGAACTCCACGCTAATCTGAGCAGTGGGGCTAAAAATCTATGAATAACCATAGGTGTCCTCCTGACTCTTCTCATGATTTCTCAACAATGCTTTATGTTGGACCTCAATTTTTGCAAGATTCACTACTCCATGCAAATTACAAAACAGCAAACAAAATTTTCAGTTATAGTCTCAGTAATTAGTCAGTGACTGCACATCATTATATTTCTTATTAAATTCAAGATACGTTGGAAAGATTTTTATGTCAATTTACTCTGTTCTGCCTCTTTTCCAATAAAAATCCACTTTAAAATTCTCTTTTTGACATTATTACTCTAAAAAAAAGTTAAGATTTTCCCACATGGTATTCTCTCTCATTTTTCTATGCATCTCAGAGACTGATAAATGAGGCTCCTTTTTCTTTACTACACAGTCTGTATCTTACTACACATCTATCTATAGTCCAAAATGTCTCTAGGGAGCAGGAAAAAGTAGTCCACTGGTAAATTGAAATTGTGGTTATTTTATGGGAAGACATCAGAAATTATGACAGGAATTAGTGTAAGAATGCAGACAAGTGAGTTTGGCCATACTTCTTCTTTGGTTTTTGCTAACCATATTCCCCCATGTTTTGTTTTCTTTCCATTTCATCCAATAGTTCTTTGTTTCAATTTTATAAC
>JANHFX010003969.1:0-99971 GCA_027560015.1 Chloroceryle amazona
GGTTCCGGCAGGTGTTGCTGCGGGGTGCGTAAGCCATGGGCTGCACACGTGTCTGCTCGCACCCCAAGTGTACGTGAGTGCACCGGGGGGTGCCGGTGTGCGTAAACATCCAGAAATACTGCGAATATGTACGTGGTGCGTGTCTGTTTCGACAGGTCAGTACAGCGCCTCTGAACGAAAAGTTACTGGGTCACACCGTGATATATTGTAGTTTAAATGCAGATGATCGTGATGTAACAGGCTTATGGGCTGCTTGCTTGCTTGCTTATAACGAGCTGTGCTTCTTAGTTTACTTTTGGACGGGAATGTAGCAGGCATAAGAAGACAGTGTTGCTTCTGTCACTTCCTCCCGTGATAGTTATTTAAAAGGTGTATGTAAAAAAACAAACACAAAACAATTATATCTCCTTTGACCTTTATTCTATTTTTTTGCCTTTAATTATTAATTGATGGCTGCTTGTATATATCTACCTCATCTCATCATTTTTCATGAAAACATGTCTCAGATTTGATTCATTCAGCTTCTTCTTAAGAGATTTATTACAAAAATTAGGGTTTACCTGATAACCTACTCTGCCCACTTTTTTCAGTACAGAAGGAACTTACAGCACTGTCTTTGCTAATACTTGTTCAGATTTTGCTAAGACCTTGCTAACAGACAAACATGGTTCCCCACGTTATGCATATAGAGGTGTCTGTTTCTCAAGGCAAGAAACATGCAAATAAGGAGATCTAAACTTCTGGCAGGTAACAATTTAAGCATGATTGTGGTTTCTGCCAGCTTCTGCATGGGCCAGTTCTGGCTGTCCTGCACTGGAATATGGAAAGAGTGTACATGAGATAGGGAAGGAAGCTTATTTTGACTTTTAAAGCAAGTGTAGTACTTAAGAAGATTTTGTTTATAGGACTGTGCTGGTGTTTTGTGGTGTTTATATTTTTTTTTTTTGTGATAAGAGCCTTTAAGTTGACCCCAATATCTCTAATTGGATTGGATTGCTAATTATAGTACATGTGGATATATTTTGGTTAGATGCAACCAGTAAGTCAAGTTCAAATAAGGGCCAAAGAAAAACTGCAGAGATAAGAAAATGTCTCTGTTTCCTAGAAGGCTACAAATAATATTTGAATAACTCATTTTTTATCTATTGTAAGTGTGTGGTGTGTGCATCTACACAGGTAATATTATAAGACTGTCCTGTCCTAGACAATTAATTCTACAGTGTACTGCTACTTATTCTAACTAGCTTTGAACAAATTCAGGAGTCCTTTGTTGCATAAATAGGTTCATAGACAGCAGTATTTCAGTGTTTGACTCCTTCATTTGTCTTGCTTTTTTGGGGGAAGAGAATGTGGTGGTAAACAAAATGCTGCTGGTTTATGGGAAGTTGATAAAAATTCAAACAGGTACTATTTTCTGTTTTTCCTCAGTTGAAGTAGGTACAGTTTTAAGGATTGAATGGTGTTAATTTTCACTAGAAAATGTTGACTTTTTGACACTGTAACAAATGCTTTGTGAAAGGAAAATCAGTTTTGTGAGATTTTTCTTTTAAGCTTAACCCAAAAACACTTACTAGAGGTCTGCTGTTGTTTGTAACCCAAGTTCTGTTTGCAAGATGTTACCAGAAACCATATCTTGACTTCCAACTACAGTTTGAAACAGCATGTGTCTGAAGTTTGTATAATAACTAAAAGATCCTTCAGACTACTTGGAATTTGACTAGCACTGATTGAGTGTCCTTTCACTTTCTGGATGCCCATTTTCCCAATTTAATGACATCTACTGAGAAATTATTTCTATGACCAAGAAGCATTGTTTGCTAAGTAACTTTGGCATACTCGGTTGTTTTGGAAGGTATGCCACCATTACTATGGCAGTTCCTGTTAAAATACATTTGAAATCTCTGTGCTGTTCTTGGTGTAAAGAAGACATGTTGTTATTATAACCGTGTTGAGTTAGAATTTCATTTTGTGCTGTTAATGCAACATGGGAGGTGGACCTGGTGCCTCAGTAGCCTGGTTTCCCTTCTGTTTTGTAGCAGAGACCCAATATTCTTTGGAATCTCCTATGGCTTGGGTACCCACTAATTTTAATTGACACTGGAGAGTGTCAGTGGAGGACATTGAAATATATTGAACGAAAACTTTGTTGTACCATACTTCCATTTTGATATGGATGATGCAGAGAGGAATTGAGTTGCTTTAAAAGTAATACACTATACTGTAACTGTATGCTTTGTAGGTATGTTCGCTGTCTACATACCAAAAGTCTTCTGTTCTCCTTTTTTTTTCAGCTAAAGAAATAAACATTTGCTCAAAATATGCTATACTTCCTTTGTGAACAACAGTAGCTATTCAGAAAGATGGGAATAGTTAAATGTGTATGTCTCTGAGTTTTGTTAAACGTTAAAATGTTGCATTCATTTCAGTGCTTGTATGAAATTTACAATGCACTTATTAAATACTGTAAAAATGATTGCCAACCTAAGTGCCCTTTAATTTTTTTTCTAGAATATTAGATTAATTTGTATCATCTTGGATTCCCAGTCTCTTAGAATATGCCTAATAAGAATTCTGTGGAAAGGGCAGGGGATACTTTCTAAACACAGCATGTACTTGAGGGATTTAATGTTGCTTGTGAGGAAAGGTGTGTTTTCAGTGAGAATCTGTCCTTAACCAGTATGTTTCCCCTTGGTTGCACAGAGCAGATTTTGCCATCATCACAGGGTCTCCTTGGTAAATGTGTTGCACTCATTACTCTTCTTTGCAACAAGTTGGTGTGATATAGAAAAGATTATTTTGTAATGATAAATTACACAGTAAATGGGAAAGCTGATTCAAAGTGCTTAATAAAATGTCTGTTAAAGTCAGAGAAACAAAAAACTACTAGCAAATAATAAAACATTGAATGTGGAAGGTAACATTCCAGTGTTTTACGAAGTATAAAAAATAATCTTTATACTTTTGGTTTATATTTTCATTTTGACAAATTGTATGAATGACATTCTGGGCTACCTCTATAAAAAATTTATAAATTTATAAATGAAGCTAATTTAGACAGGTCACTAATATATACTCATAAAATGACTACCAAAAATGCAAGTAGTTAATTATTTGGCACTTTGTTCTTGTACTATAGCTCTAGATCAAAGGTAACTATGGTCATTCAGGTAGTTTTTCATGCAAGCCATGGATTTCAAACAGATTCTTTTTCACTTGGTTATTTATAAATGTTGTTTAGGTGTAGTAAGATGCTGTGGCAGAGTTAATACTTTCAGAAACATCCTTCAGGATTGAACATCGTTAAATGTTACTGTCAAAGAGAGTAAAGTCAAAAGAGTTTTTGGCTTGTATATATGAACTTTAGGGCACTTTAAATATTTCTTTGATTTATTGATACTATTTTTGTCAACACTTACTATGTTTCAGTTAAATAATTTAATATACGTTGAGTCCATCTTGACCAATCCCCTGTTTTTTGCTTATTTCTATGTGAGAGTCTGAGTGTGAGGTATACTGATCAAAAATAGAATTAAGAGCAAGTAGTTGCCCTGTGATATATATGTGTATATATATATATTTTTTCCTATGTAATATCATGACTGAGAACAGTAGTAATTTTTAAATTCCCTTAAGAATGCAACTGGGACCTCAATATTTCATATGCATGTCTGAATAATTTGACAGCATGTTTTGTCAGACTTCCCTGTGTTGTCCATGTGGTAGAGTTATTTTAGTGACTCCTACAGAAGGAGCAGAGACGAAGAGCCTACTTCAGCTTCACTGAGATCAGTGAAGGTCTTACCACTGCCTTTTTGTAAATATGGGATGGCAGTGCCCAACAGTCAAAAGTTCTTGTACAGCTGGTTTAGCACCATGGTATTTCTCAGTTGAATCCCAACAATCTTGCAAATCAATTTCTACCATCACACATTTTTTTTTTCCCCTTAAGCATTTAGTGTGCTTCTCAAGATCTGTGATCAGTGCAGCTTGCCTTTCAAGATTGTCTTAAAATTATTACATCCTTTTCTAAATGATTGATATACTTTAAGGCAGAGTTAAGGGTGTATGTGTGAGTTTCATGTAATCTGTATTTTTGTAAAACATTTGAGAGTTTCTCCTGTTGAGGTCTGCATCTAGCCTTAAATGTGTGTAACCAAGAGCATACCTTTGAAAAATGCACCATCTTCATTTAAGGTTGTAGAGAATTCATTCTGTCATTAGGAAATTCATTTCTCAAGTTGATGAGGGTAATTCTTTTTGAAGGTGAACAAGAAAATCCAAAGGTTTTAGGTTAGAAATTGATTACATTCTAGTCATATTGCAGTGTCAGAATTTGACAGTAGCTTCAGTAATGTTTGATTGCTTTGTAGGAAGGAATTACAAATCTCATTCCTATTGTTGCAAGGCAATTCAGAAATTAATTTGCTCAATATCCAGATAATAAATAAATCCTACTGTAAGAGTTTAAAAGAAAGCTACTTGCTAGACATGTCAATGAACGTTTTCCATCTTTGATGTTAATAGTTTGAGAACACATTTTTATCTCAGTACATTCCTTTTCTTGTTACTCATGGCACTTCACATATTTCTGGTTTTTATTATCTTCCAACAGTGTGCTCAGTGTTTTATACACAATACGATGTTGTGCTGCAGAAAAGTTACTATCATACAAAGAAATATTTTGTATCTCTTGAAGATATCTTAAAATCCCTCATCTCAGATCGAATAGGAATGTTTAGGTTCTTTGAACTTTTTTTTTTCCCAGTATTTTACATAGAGAAAGCCAATTTTAGTTTGCTTTAAAAATGGAACTTTGGTTTAATTTTGCTTGTTGTTTGAGTCATTACTAAACCATTTTTTTCAAAGGGCAAAGGATCATTGTCTTAAAAAGACAAGAATTAGTATTCCTACATTAATCCTCAGCCAGTTAAAAGTTATTACATGTATTTTGAAATGTTGAGTCAAATAACATTGTCATAGTTGTGATATTTAGCTCAGCTAATCCGTGATTTGACTTCGTCTTAAAACTCTTCTGACCTCATCTCAGTAACTTTTTTTTTCCCATGCATAACTTTAGCCTTCCCTTTGCCTTTTCTACTTTAAATGTATTCTTTTGTTAAAACTCAGACCTATACTTTTTTTTTTTTTTTTTTAAAACATGTTTTATCACTCTGCTTCCATCTGTTTTTCAGTTATTGTTGGGGGGGAGCACAGAAAGGATTTAAAGCATTTTTGTCAATAAACACAATGCAAAACAGTGGGTTGTTAATGTTTCACATGGGATTCTAAGAAACAATTTAGTTACATTTAGAAACTTCCTTTATACCTTGGTAAACAAAGGCAAGGGTGGCTTTGTCCACCTTACTTTAATTATACCTTTGTCTCTTAAAATAACTTGCTTTTTCATTATAATAGGAAAAGAAATACAAAATGATGTTTTCTTTCCTGATAAACTTATTTGCGGAATCTAACTAAAACATCTTAACTTGTATGTTAATATTTCAACGTGCCTGTAGTCTCCTAACTAGGTTTATCAGGGTGTATATTAGTTACCTGCAGCTTTTTAACATACCAAAAGTGAAAATAGAACACTGAAAATATTAAGGCATAAAGCATATGTGTAAGCATGCTTTAAAAAGAGCTATTTGTCTTTTCCAAAGTACATTGTTTCTCCTTACTGCAAGGTATAGGCAGTAAGTACCATTTTCCTGTTATCCCCATTACTCCAATTCAAGGCTTATGAAATAAAGTTGTTAGGAGTAAATTTTTGATACTAATATGCTTAAAGATATTGAGGCTTTTTGTACAAAATACAGTTTAAAAAATATTTGCAATGCCTGTCACATAGATATCTTTGAATTTTTATATTTGTTTTAAAATTTGTAATGTAGGAACATTTCTACTTAGAAAGTATTTAGGGGTATCTTTAAGTGTCTCATGCGTATATAAAGATTACCATTTTGTAAATTTAGTATAATCTTGGATTTTTGATTTCTTTGTCTTGTCAAACCAGGTCATGGTGTTTTGGTTTTTGTATTTTTGTTTTAATTGGCTGTAAGAAGTTGAACAAGTACTGTCTGCCCACAGGTTCTTTTTTGTCAATCTAAGCAGTGATAGTATTTAAATCAGTCAGCCTCCCTGAAACCGTAAAAAAGGGACATAATTTGTTCTACTGCATTTGAAGTATAACCAAAGGTCCAGAATAGAGAGTTAGTAAAAGCCTATGTAAATGCTCTATACTTTTGAGATAAAACACCTAGCTGAAAGTGGTTCTTCCATTACTGGTATAGGCTACTTTGATTTAGTAGGTTTTGTAGCAAATACTGTTTGGCAACATAGTCTTTTGTGTAATTTTTGATGATGTGCAATATATCCTCTAATTGTTTGACCAGACTTTTAGATAGTAACTTTGGTAGGGGAAGAGGATATGCATACATTTTTCCTGTAAATAAAACTCGAATCTCAGCTTCTAATCCTAAACACAACTCCATCTTTAGTTTAGAGCCTTATTTTTTGAGTTCATTGCTCTGTAATTTCAGTCAGCACTGCAGTTATAGCCGATTTCGTTGTCTTGGAAGATTCAAACTCAGATTTGAGAAAACAACTCTTAAGAGCTTGGTCTGCTACAAAAAAGACCCTGAAGCAGGGAAACAAACATATATGTTATGGAAGCCACCAGAGGATGACTGAGAGCTGCTTTTTTTAGTATTGTGTGTTTTGTGTGTGCATACACAAAATTTTCCAGTTAGGTTTCTGAGAAATAAGGAGGGATAGAGATGATGAGATCTGACTCTGCTTACGCTCAGGACCAAAGAATCTCAGTGAGTCAGGCGAAGTGAATCAGAAAGATTCACTTGCTGTTTTTTTTTTTTCCCTAGCATCTCGTTAAACAAATGGTTACTTGTAAAAAGGGAAAACGATAGTTCCCTTATATGTTAAGGAATAAAGTTGGATGAATCATTAAGTTGATAATCCTACAAGAAGTTATAGGGGTTGTTTCTGGAAGCACTGAAACTGATCCTGTTGGTATTCTCTCTGGTAGCTTGAGTTAGTAAATGTGAGAGTATCTGTTTTTTCTCAACTCCAAAATTGTAGAAAGTAGGAGCTTGTGTTTATGAAAGTTCTTACAACAGAGACCTGAATCATACAATTTACACTGAATTTATGGGCACTGTCTTCTTTACTCATCTGTCTCTTGTCATGGGGGAAGTGAGAGGATGCCCAGATTCCAAGAGAGTGTTGTCTGTTCTTATGAATCTCGATGATTATTCATCTACACATAGTGCTTGTTAAGAGTAGACCTGAACTACTGGTTTTAGTCCTGCATGGAGGGGATATGTTTCCTTCTCCTCATCAACTGGGTCTGTGGACATAACTGACTGCTGTGGTGGGCATGAGAGCCTCATTAAATTAAAAAATTCAAGTTGAGGAAAAGGTGTCTTCATACTGGATGGTCCATTGCTCATTTTAATAAGCCTTATAGTTCCCACATGGTAGCATCATGAAATGAGCTGGTTTGTCTTTATATTGCTGTTCTTAACGTTCAAGATGAAAACTGAAAAGGTCTCTTGGCTAGTTTTTACCATGGCTTGGGAAAACTGTAAACTTCAGCAGAGGGATATGGAACTCTGTTGCATGTAATAGCTTCTGTTTAATCTTTGTTCAGAAGAATGTCTTTGCAACCTCTGCAGCTAGGATCTTAAAAGTGTAGTACTAGCTCTTTAGGAGTGTGCGGCATTGTTTCATCTCAACTATAAAAGTGGCTTAGCAGCTTTCCAAAGAAGAAAGGAAAAGTTTTACTGTTTTTTACCAGATCCCTAAATATCCAAGGTTTTTTTTCACATGACTGGCTGCGATGGAGTAAATTTTTACACTTGCTATATGCATTATGCGTATACATGACTATGCAATAGTGTCTGCAGAGTATGAACAATATACTGTTGAGGGAATATCTTCCAAGTTCCATTAGATAATGTGGGAGGAAAAAAAGGAATCCAGCCTGTTCTCCGGTTGCTGGAATGTATATAAAAATAAGTCAACTTTTTCCCCTGTAGGAAGCAGCTGAAATACAAAATATCTTCACCTTCAGTTCTTACACATTTTTTTCCCCTCTTATTTCTGTGGGTTCATCCTATAGCAATAAAGGAAGCTAAAAATTACTATATACCAGCCAGAAACGTGAAGTGTGTTGAGAGAGCAAAGTTGATTGCTAGCATGTACTTAGGTTCTGTGCCAGTTGTGCAGAATAAACATTTTTGTAGCTTTTCTTTAAATAGTTGAACTATAGATTAAATGCCATTTTCATGTGAGAGCTCTTGTTCCACATGTTTCAGGCAATTCCTTTATGTCTATAGACAGTCCTTTATTACATCTTCAGGGAAGAAGAGTTTCTGTATGACTATTTTTCATTAAGGTCAGGGTTTTTTTGTCATAAGTAATTCTCAAAAAAGTCTGCTCTCTTAAAGCTTTGCTGAGTGACTTTCAGAGTAAAGGATTACAGCTTTTAGAAAGCTCTGAGTGAATTTAGTAAGGGATAATACTACCGATGATTACAAATGGCTTCTTGAAGGTGTAGCGTGAACGTATAACCTTTATTTTCATTAGTCTTTTAATGCTTTGATTTATCTCCTTCAGCTTCCTATGTAATTCATCTTGACTTTTAATTATCCATTAAAACGAGTGATCAATATAACCATACAGCTCTTGATAATTCTACTTAAGTTGTTCCTGATAATATTGTGAAGCTAAGCTGGAGATAATTCAATTAGTTTTGTCACCATATTTATCTGATTTTGCATTTCGGGGTTTTATTCAAAATACAGTACATGTGATGGGTAGGGTGCAATCCTACAGACATATGCTTGAGGTTGCTGGGACGCTGACATGAAAATCTGTCATAGATCAGATTTTGATTGAGTAATACTAACTTAATTGTAATAAGTGGATAAATAGGGAGCTTTAATCATAAATTCTTTCATTAAAACTGTGTGTCTACTGAAATCATGGACTTAATGATCAGTATGTGGGCAGACAAGATTATTGCTACTTAGTACAGAAGTTAATTTCTTATAGCTTAGTCTCTACCAATAAAAATAAATTATTGCACTGCTCGTAGACATGCACCAAAATTGGAAGGTACGTTAAATTTGCCAAAAAGGTAAAACATATTGCAGCATATATCAGCGCAAGCTAAGTGCTGTGTGTTACATTACTTCTTTTATCCTTCTAGTTGAATGAAAAAGATCACTTCTTAAAGAGTGCAATGAAAGTCTTGTAGGAAAGTTATTCCAGTCAGATATTTAGATACTAATGTGCTTACACTTCCTTTGCAGAACAGCTACTTTTAGGTCACAGTTGTTTGATGTTCACCCTGGCTTTGTAAAGATTTGTGTGTTTGTTATAAGAGCTGATACTGTGCTGCAGTGGTGTAAAAACTGGAATTTTCTTTCAGGTGTGTGTCTTAATCTGTCAGGATCTCTTTCCATCCACAGCTGATAGACCTGCTTATCTCTAGTTTGAAGTGTGCAAACAAAAATTCTGATGATGTATGACCCAGAAAATAACTCTCACGCTGGTAAGGCGAAGGATGTGGAAATGCATGTTCTTCTTATTTCTGCCATGCTGACTTAATTAATACAGAGGCTAAACAGCTAAAGCTAGTGAGAACAATTAATGGTAATGAAGCAGTCTTATCTCCTTCCAAAACTTTGTATATAACTCTTCTAAGTCTTATGAAAGCTTAAACAGTATTTAAGTCTTAAGGTTGGGTGCAGCTGCGTAAACACAAGCATTCGTTGTCTTTTTAAACACAACAGGGTATAATGCCAATGCACAAGTCTGTGCATCATCCGCATAGCTCTTACTGGCATACCTGTCAGTGCCATGGAAATGTCTTGGAGGCATGGTATTCAATATTACTTTAACTTTGTAGTATTAATGAATTTAGCATTGTGGGGTTTACTTTATGCAGCTGAAATACTTCATGATTTAAAAAAAAAAAAAAAACAGTTAAAAGCAAAACTGTAAAATGGACACACTTCAGTGTTTCTATAAAATCAGGTTATACTGCATTTTTGTTGCATACCTCTTGACAAAAATATACCAAGTTTTATTTTGCACAGCACAGCGTCCATACAGAAGTAGCCTTCCATCTAGCTGCTGTGTAGTGCAAATGCACATTTTTCAAATGATAAGAAGTAATCTGCATGTGTATAGTGGTTCAGTTTTTAGTCTGCACTTGATTGGATCAAACCAGCTTATTTTCCAGTCCTTTCTCCATTCATTCATTGCACAGATTGCTTCTAGCACAGTCATATTTTTTTTTTTTTCTATCACACTTACATTTGTTGGCCAATCTAAATGGGTATGTATGTGCTGTATTTGGTAGCACTGTCTACACGTGCTCCTGTGTGTACAGCTGTAGAAGGATGTTCCTCCACCATCAGAGAAGTCCCTTTTCTTGGCTTACCACTCTTTTCTAGGTGAGCATTATTTGAATGCTCCTCTTTATTTTGAAGGATGGAGAGGAAAGGCAGTCTACTACCAAAAAGGAAACTTATGCACTCTGGCTTCTCTTCCTACTTGATGGTAGTGATATTTATCTCTTCTACACAGCTGTTAGGCACTCTAGGATTGAGGTGGTCAGAAGAGAGGTCTGTGGCTTCAAGGTGGCATGTCCTGTTCCAGGGCTAACTTCCCCTCTATCCCCTGCAAGCTGAGCTTTGTAGGGAAAAGAGCACTCTGGTCACTGTAATGCCCTGAGAGAATGTGCGCTCTTTCTTTTCTTAAACTAAACACTGGCTTTTTTTTTCGGTTAGTTTGTACTCCTAAGAAGTTGTTTCTCTGTGTACTTGCAGATGATGCTGGTTTTTAGAAACTTAAAGGAATTAAGGATTTGTATTGGCTATAATGAAGTTACAGTGGAAGTAGGAAGACTGTTATATTTCTGTAGCCTTTACTATATATATTATTTATTTATTTATTTTAATTCTAGCATTAAAAAACCCTAAGTGCCTCTCTGGTAAACTGGTTACTACAGTTTTTAACAGTTATGAAGGTACAATATCCATAATACTTAGGGCTTTGGTATTAAGCTCCTTTACAGAACCTTTCCTTCTATTTTCTTGCACTCTTTCTATGAACAATGTAGTCATAATAGAGGAAGCACTTGTCCATTGCACGGATTATGAGAAATGTGGGGATGGTTAAAGGTTGTGCACGTTCAGAATTGGACCTATGAAGCAGCACTAGCATCCTTTCACTTAATAGCATCCTGGGCATTAGTACGAGAGGATTCAGTTGTGTGCATTTTATAAAAGTACCATACAACTTAAAGTTTAACACATTCTGCTTCTTTTAAGTATTGCAGTGTTCATGGAAAATGTACTGTAAGAGTAGAAACATGCTTTTGTTATATGGTTAATTAATAAAAAAAGCAGATTTTGTTTTTTATATGAGCTCAGTCAGTGGAAGACATCAACAAAGACTTTTTTTGTTGGCTGTCAAGTGAGAAAACCAGAAAATGCTTAAATTCTTTCTGTAATATTTCATTCCAGGCTGACTCATCAGTAGAAACTGGGAAGAGCTGCAGAAGAGAAGCCAAACAGACAAGCTGATAACTCAAAGAAATCCTTTGAGTTGGGGGTTTTGAGTGGAGCCATCATGAGCGATGTTACCATTGTGAAGGAAGGCTGGGTTCAGAAGAGGGGTAAGTTCTACCTTTTACTGGAGAGTTCTTCCGATGTATCGTATGGTATGTGCAGTGGCAATACATGGTTACACATATGAACGTTCTTGATTTATCCTCTGATCTGCAGAGAGCTCATCTGACCATATGGAATTAATGGCCACTAAGGCCTTTTTCTTGTTAATACTTAACCCTCAGCACTGCTGCTGTTTATAGGGGTAACTGACAGTAAAAGGGAAGTTGGACTCAGTAATTCCCACTTAACCTTGCTGTTGCAGCTGCTGTCACCCATGTATCAGAGTGAGTAGGCTGTTGTGGCAGCTGAAAGAAATAGTAATTGAGGTGCACAGTAGAAGGTTGCCTGGAAGCTGTTGCAGATGTGATACTTTGTGTGGAACTTCCTAGATGCCAAAAATAATTACTGTGGCTCAGCTTGTGTTACAAATGCAAGTTGTTGCCATAAAATCAGCATAATACTTGCATAATACTCAGCATACACCTAATTACTTTGCAGACATGGAAGCGATATAATTAAAGAATATCTGCCTAATTATAAGCCAGTCTAATGTGTGATTCTCTGCCACATTTGAATTTCCATAAATTCTTGAGATGTCACTTTATAATATGTCACCATGTGGTTTACAAATTTGGGATGGTTGCTGTATGGTGAGTTTTGAATGGGAAACCTCTAGAAATATCTGGTATCTGTGTTGTGTAATGAACTTTGGATGAAATCTTCCATGATTCATGCTGCTCTGCTTTGGATTATGGTTACACACATTTGAAAGAATGACATCTCTCTTGCAGAGAGAAGGTGATCCAGATTATAGAGTGATTTGTGCCATGAGCTTCTGTGATCCTAGCCCAGAAAGATTTAGACTGGAACAGTGAGATCAAAATTGCCCTTTGATTTAAAAAAAAAAAAAAAGCTTTGTTTCAATCGCGAGTGTGTGAAGACAAAGATCATTATTAACTTTGTTATTGCAGATTGACATTAAATGTCAAAGAAGCCAAGAGAATGAGAGCAAAAGGTTTATTATTCTGATATTCCTGCATAAATTGAGTTTTAAAATGTATTATGGGTATTGTAGATGCAAATGGGCTAGAATATGTGAAGCATAAGGCCTGCTTCCTATTTTGGAATATATACTTAAATTCATAACAAATCAAATTTTTCATGATGGGAACTGTTGAATTCCCCCCCCCATCTTCTTGCTGTTTACTCAGTTTGGGTATGTGATTTCCTTTTTTGATTATTAAATATAAATTTCTTTCAAATGTATTGGAAAATGATTAGGATGATCCTAATAATTTTGCTTTACGTGACATCAGTTCCTTCATGTAATATCGCTCATTCTTATTACACCCTGATGTCAACTCTGTGAGCACTGGGCATGCAAATATTAAATCACTAGCGTCCAGAAGAGGACAATGTACAATAAAACACAATGCCTTACTGAATATTTGAAATCCTGAAATGTAAACCAAAGTTTTTTTTCTTCATGCTGTTTTACTGTTAATTGAAGAAAAGTCTACTAAGTTGACATTTTGATATCAGTTCTATTAGTAATTATTTTCTCTTCTATGTAAAGACATTTCATGGCATACTTTTTTCTTATTTTAATTACCTTTGAGTGAATTTTTTTATTCCTTCTTGTTGTGTCTGACTTATTCTGGTTGTTGATGGATTTAAACATTTGGTTTGTTTGTTCCTGAAAACAAGTTATCCAACCTTAATCGAAATTCTGAAGGTTGGAATATGTGCAGTAGACACTTCTTATTTTCACAGCTAAGTGTTGTCTCTGTACCAAGAAGCATTGTGGGATTGGGTAAAGCTGCCCTGCTTCTGTGAGCTATCATGCTATTACAGTTTTAAAATGAATTCTCTGATCATCCCCACTTGACACTTGTTGGCTGAGTTTACTGGGTGGTTTTGGTAGGTACAAACCACGTTTCTCCTGGAGGAAGCTGGGTGTAGGATCTCTTCTCCAGATGGATACTGAATGAACTCCAGCCGCAGTGATGGTCCTTTGGACAGCCCTGAACCACATGTGTGGTGAAGTGTTCAGTCTGAGGGTCCAGACTGAATTTGACTTGAAATAAGACTCATAAACTGTACATGCTGGAAATGGAGGGGCACAGGCACCAGCTGCCTCAGTTGACTGGTGTGCTTTTGTTATGTCAAATTACTTGGTCATGTGATTCTAGCCTAGGATCTTTTGAATTGTTGCTTTCAGCAGTCAGGAAGGTTTGTGATATGGGGAAAAGAACAAAAAAAATCTCACTCTGTAATTCACAGCCCAGTCAAAGAGTACAAGGATGACTTGAAAGTACTGGGATAGAATGGTTGTGAGGAGCTGGCTAATGAGATAGGCCATTACAAAGGTGGGTTATGTGAACTGAATGTAGGAATGAGAGGGGACTGCTGAAAGACGAGCTGGGGATTTCCTTGAGTTGAGTTGAGTCTGGGGAAGACAGGGTCTGTTAGGACATAAATTTACAATTCTTAATGTCTGTGAAATGCATTAAGAAAATGTTTGCTTTATAATCCTTTGTGCTGTATCCATGTCAATAAAAGAGATGAGGGCTATATGTCTGTAAGCTTTTAATCCAGCTGCTGAGCACTGAAGAGCTGATGTGGTGCTACATGGTTGGTTTCAATGCCCTGTTTTTCCTTGTGTGCTTAAATGTGGAACCCATTAAAGCACTAGTTTTAAAATCAAGCACTCAAAGTTAAGAAATGACAGAATTAAGTTTATTTCATTAACGATGATCATATTCAGGCATTGAGTAGTCTTTAGGAGAGGTTGTTTCAGTCTAGAAAGACAGGTCATGCTGAGGAAGAGTAAGCTGTTACATGTGAATGGTCGAACTGGCAGAGATTATAGGCTGGAAGTGAGAACTTTGGACAATAGAAGATACAAAACCCAAGAGAAAGCAAAGCCTGAAAAGACCAGTGAGCCTTCAGTGTAGTCAGATGAAATCTCACAGGTGGAAGGAGATCTTGAAGCACAGTGGCTGGGTCTGCCTGAGCAAGTAACGCAGTTCAGTGAGAGCAGAATCAGCAAATGAAGTAATTGGTAGTGAGGACCTGACACCTATCTACACTTGGTGTATTTGCAAAGTGAAGTGGGTGTTACTTTGGACTGGCTTCTGTCTGCTCCCGTGAGTCTTTGGCAGTGATGCTGCTCTGGGAGTGCATTTTGTGGCTTTTACTTTCTTCTGAAAGGGACCAGGTTTGTGCATTCCAGGACTGCTTCATGCAGCAAATGAAAGTGCACTAAGGTGATAGGAAGATTTGTTGCAAAAATGCCCTCCTCATCTGAACTAAAGTACTAATGCAGATATACCCTGTGAGATGTCAGAACTTGTACAAAAAACAGAACTGGTGGAGCGGTCTTGCTATAGCAGAGTGGAGATGTATTTTGTATGGACAGTCTTAATGCTTTCTTTTATTTACTGTCTTATATGTAGTGATAAGAACCAAGCATCTCACAGCCTTGTGTACTTGCATTGCTGCAAAGATATTCTTCCAAGTCACTGTCTCGGTGTGTTTTGTTTCACAAAAGATACTTTTTCTTCTTTTTTGTTCTCCAGTTATTCTTGTAGGCAGATTAGGAGGGAAATGTGTTGTCTTGCTTTCTGAATTTCCCTTTTAATGATGCCAACATTTGTCCCCCTAATGCATACAGGTGGAAGGGAAATAATCTTGACTAAAAACCTGAAATACAATGATCTGAACCTTGCTACTGATACGCGGAAATTAAAACAGATACTAATTTATGCAATTAGTGCAAGGACTCTACAGTAGTTAATGAAATGGCTTTTGCATTTTGGGTATACTTCTAAGCATGTTTTGCCAAGTGCTTTTTAAAATTGTTGTAAGAGTTAGTATTTTTAATTTTACCTAGCGTGTTTTTAGTGTATTTACTGAATTTATTGCTTTACGGGGGGGCAGAGTGGAGGTATGTTTTTTATTCAGTTTGAAAGGGATTTTTTTAATGAATTAATATACTTAGTATGATCAGAGCTGTATCGTTACAAAAGTGGGGTTTATGCATATAATTCAGATGGTATTTTTTTCTTTAATGATAAAGTTTCTTAAGTTGTAGAGTTGACCTTGTCCATGATCTATAATAGTCACAACAATTAGATTTAAGAATCATTAATAACGATGTCTAATTGCAACCTAATTTCTTTATATATAACCTGTGCACAAGTTTTCAATTAGTTTAAACATATGAAAAAATTTAAGAGTCTTTATACCATGTTATTCATTTGGGACAAAGAAAAATTGACACAGATGATAACTTTTTAAGGGACCCAGTTTTAAATTTAACATGTCGTATACCTTTTTCTTTAATTGAAAGAGTAAGGTGTGTGGTGTTTTTGTTTTTGGTTTTTTTTTTTTTTTTTAAAAAAATCTGTGAATATACCTAATATGTATTGCATAACAAGATGGCTACATTATTATTTAAAGGAAAACCAAAATATTGTCAGTTTAAGTCAGTACTTCTGTTGTCATACTTCAGTTACTATACCTTTGTTTGGGCTTCTGTGATGCAGTATGTTACATTAGCCAATGCTGTTTCTCATGGCAATTTTCACATGGCTTACCTGATATGTTTTAATCCAAAATATGTTGAATAGGTAACGTATATGACTTTCTTATGAGGGTGACTTTAATATAATCTCACAGTTTTTGATGTCCTCATTTTATCTCACAATGCTCACTTGAAGTGCAGAAGTGCTAGTATACCAATTTTTTAGGGAGGGAACCAAACTAAAATTTCTGTGGCTAAACCAGAAGTTTGATGTAAATAGACGGTGGAGAGAAAACAGATAATGAATGTTTCCTGTAATGAGATAGTCCTGTAAACAATATCTCACTGAAATACCATAATGCTGGTTTTCACTTTTGTTGTTGTTTGTTTTGTTTTGATTTAAATACAGCCTTTCATAACTTCTTGGTATCCAATACTGAATTAGCTTAAGTAGTGTTAGTATTTCTAAGCTCACAGAATTTACAGAATAAGATGTGATTTACTGTGATGAGATGTGATGGGATGCACTTAACTGCTGGTCTGTTTTCATTTTTACAATTCAGGACGTGATGCAGGTATCATGGGAGTTTAAGAAATAACTGTGTGGAAAGTATTTATTGTTGTTAGATCTACTATTAAGCAAAATAAATAGTGTAGTGGAATAAATCTATTGTGCCAAATAGAAATACAGTTGTTGTTTAAAGTACAAATTATTTACAGTCTTAGTGCAATGTGTCTTCCCCTCTCCTCCTCCCACCAAATCCAGAAAAATAACTGAGTGATTTAATTTAGTGGATATAGGGTTTTACAGCTGAATCAAGACCAAACAGATGTTAGTTTTGGAAATACACACTGCAGAGTTCAGGTGGTATGTTTGCTTGTTTGGAGGTGGGGTGGGGGCAGGAATGCCTTGATTGAAGAATTAATCTCAGAAGTTATGGTACTAATTGAGTGTTATTCACAACCTGTCACAAATCTTGTTTGCAGATTGTCTGAATTATTTGAGTAGTTTTAACACACCTCTAACAAAGAACAATTTAAATAGACTATTTTGAACATCTGCTACACAAAGTAAATCTATCTTAGTGAACAGTAGTTTAAAGTAAACTCTTCATTGATGAACTGCTTGAAAATAAATAAACCTCCTTATTTTATGTAATTAATAGAAAATGTGAATTATTGTAAAGTTCCAGTAAAATATATCAGTGTAAAAGAGGCAGTGCCATTGGTACTGAAGGGAGGAAAAAATGACAGTGCAGGCTCCTTATTTGAATATCTATACATCCATATGTCTGAACTAGATTTATTCATTTATTTATTTAAATTCTGAAATAGATATTTTTATATTATGCATTCCAGTGTGAAAATAAACTTAAGTAAATCTGTAAAGTTGTTTGCAGTTAGGGAAACCTCACACTTTTTTTGTTTGTTTCTTTGGTTTGTTTTATTTTGTTTGTTTTTCTTCTTCCACATACATTCTGAGCAGAGATCTGTGTATTTAGAGGCTGTTTTCCCGCAGCTGCCCTACTGGCAGAGAAGAGCCCTCTGTGCCCTTCCTCTTTCCCATCTGTACTTACCTATTTTCTAGATAGAGCTGTATTGTAGATGAAAGTGGCTAAAATGCCATGCATGTTCTTTGATTAAATATATTAATTCCTACCACTTACACATCAGAAAGAAGATGCAGTAATATGTTCAACGGAAGGAGGTTGTTATCCTATATTTGTATTGATAGGGTGGTGTTAATGTGAAATGTTCATGGGAGTATCAACATATTTGACTTTGGTGCTATGCTATTCATTTTCAAGTTTTTGGAAGGAAGTTGAACATATTCAATACTGGAACTGAATCCCTGATTATTATTATCCTTTCAGTGACTTGTAAGGCATGTTTAAGGTCCTTATCACCTTGGAGTTTGGGATTTCACATGTCTTAAGTTTTATGGTAGAAAAATGTTTTTACTGTTCCTGACAAGTTGCTTGTTACACAGAGAAACACCGAAGCAGTGTGCTTTTTGTTTGTTGGTTTGTTTTTTTTTTTAGTATTCTGGCTATACTGGAGTTTTATGCCTCTTCTGTTCCCTATGGATTTAATGCTGCCTTATTGTTCATGTTTGGAAGGTTTTCTACATTCACATGGATTTCTCTTATACCATTACCCATGAGTGGGATACTTTTAAAGAAGCAAAGTTAACATTCTCTGTTGCAGTAATTAGGGAGGCAAGATGTTAACAATTAATTGACTTTTTCTTTCTCACAACCCTTTTAGCCTGGCAGTACTGCATGACCAGCAGATGTTGAAAGTATGCTCTTGGGGAAGACTTTGAGAAGCTGTCTCCTACTTTTCTTATTTAAAGCTTACTTTACTTATACTTAACTTTTACGTACATTGTCTAATACCTTTGGCATACTGTAATCTGTTGATTAAGTGTGAATTCATTTGTGTTTGTGTCACTTTCACATTGAAGATGTTACTGTAAGGATAACTTGCTTGCAATACCAGGGCTTTTAATGTCTCATTAAAAAAAAAAAATAAAAATCTTTACTCAATATACCTATGTGATGGGCCAACAATTCTCCCAAGTCTTTGTGTTTTCTGTTATTACAAAGGCAATCTATGTACCTGTTGTTCTCACCTCAGCTAGGTCAATCAGCTTATGCCTCTGTGGGACCCACTTTTATACTACTCCTGCTCTAATCGTCAAAAACATGAATAAGGTCAGCAGCTGTGGCTTGAAACTAGGTCCTGAAGGAATTTTAGGACTGGACTGAAGTCAAAATTGTAGGGCATGAATATCAAGGAGCAGTTGAGACTGCAAATTGAGATATTAAAAAATAAGCTTTGGGAAGACATCAGGTGAGTGTTGAATAGTGAATTATAGAAGTTGGAAGACAAAAGGTGGTTTTGTAATCACTTAAGTGTTGTCTCTGTTGTCTTCTGTTTTCTTGGAGGAACTGTTGTCCCTTCATGAACCTCTCTACGATCTATTGACAAAATGAGAAGGTTTTTTTCCCACCAAAACATGGAAGGAAGATTGTGGTAGTGCCTGGGATTCATCCAACCTCTAACTGAGAAATAGTTTTATATTTGCTAAATTGCAGAAAACCAGTGTCACTTAGTTCCAGCAGCACAGACCTGGACTTACACGGGGAGGGTTTCTTGGGTAGGTATATGTCTGCACATAATACAGCTTAACAGGAGCGAATGTGTTGGGCAATAGTTAGATTTTGGTGCCCATACTATATATGCAGGTTCCCAGAGCTTTGTTTTGGACTCGCTGTCACGTCTGTTCCTGTGGACTGAGAGCCTCTTGCCTGTGGGAATGTGTGAGATGTGGTCATGTTGTAGGAGGTTTGTTTCAGATGTATACTCCTTATGTGTAACGTAGATGTACATCCAGTCTCTTTTTTTTTTTTCCAGTGCTTTTCAGTGCTATCTCTTAACTTTTCGCTTGCAAACCAGGGCAGTGTTAGCTTACTTTTTATCAATCTAAGTACATTTGTTTGTAATAGGAGCAGTGTAACTGACATCTTGTTTATCATGAATTCTTTATTTACAGTTTGCTTTCCTACAGTGCTTTCTTAAAACTCATAGGAAGATAGGAAATGAATGTGTCAGATGCCAGTACAATGATAAGAAAACACATTCCCTTTCTCAAGATAGATTCAGAAGTTCGTTCAAAATACTGACCGTCTTGCCTTTGGGGTGTAGTCTTCCCCAAAATATTTAATTATAATATGGTAGCATATTAACCATATAAAATTACAAAGTTCCCAGTTTCATTAGTGGATGTTACCATTTTTACACTGAAAATCCAGACTGCATAATTCTCATTTATTCACATTTGAAAAGTTGAAATGTAAAAAAATTTTAATGGCTATAACTTCCTGATGGTCTTTTATCAACATTGTCATGGTAAGAAAGTTCTGGAAAGCAGTGGATTATTTGGGTTCTGTTTATCTATCTGACATGTTGCAGAGGAAGAGGTGAAATCTCCTAGGGTGTACAAGGGGAGGAGTTAATAAGACACAAAAAACCCCTTTGTCCTTTTTCAGTTCTTAAGGTTAGGTTTTTTGCTAGATGTTTTCCAGAGGGACTGTAGGAAACACCTGAACAGCACTCACTGGAGAGTAATCTGTAGGGACATGACAACATCTCTCCCTAAACTTAGACTCTTTTGACCTGATGAAACTGTGCAGATGGCTTAATGGTATGACTTTCATACATGTGAATACTTATAAAATCGTGTGCTTTCATACAGCATTGATTGCTTGACTTGAAAGCTGGTATTTACTCACTCTGTTTTGAACTGTGCTGGATTTTATAATATGCCAGTTTATGTATGCTGACTAATACCTTGGAAACTTTTCTGAACAAGTTTATTCTTATCTTGAGAAACAGCAGCAACTATTGTATTTTAATTAGGAGCTTGTGAGCTTGCCCCTGGTAGATGCAGTTTCATGTTGACTTGAAACTTGCGTTAAGTGAAAGCTGTTGCTGAAATGGGGGAAGTGTCATGTCCTTTTCTTGCTTGGTTGTGTTGGCACTTGTACTCGCAATGGTGACATGATGAATCATACCAGGAAATTTATCTGGCTGAAAATGAATCTATTTTTATTTCCCTAGCTAACTTTCAGATGGATCATTTCCCTGACCTGACTCACTGTGTAGCTGCACAAACAGTAGTGCTGGCACACAGAGGAATGTGCGAGAGGCAGTGTGGAGGGGCAGGACGGCTCCCGGCCAGCGGCAGCCTCCACCTTTGCAAGAGTAAATTGGTTATAGAACTGCAGCTAAGACTTAGGTTATCACTATGACCAGACTGCAGTGCAACTAGTTTGTATTTCAAGATGGTTTTCTTTGAAGTTCATGGTTAGAAAAGGGCCATCAATTTACTGTCTGTGCTAGTCCTAAATGTGATTGAATTAAAAAGTGCCACCGGCAGGATAGCTAGTTGCTATTCCTATGTGTTTATAGCTTTTAAATAAAAAGTAATTTTTAACAGAATAGTGACTTGGCTAATGTCAAAAACTTAGTGGTTCCTTAATCCAAATGACACAGTATCTTTGTAATTAAAGTTTGAAAAACTATTTAAAAGGAGTATTTTAACCAAAAAAACACCCAAAGCTTATGATAGACAGATATCCTGAGGCTAATGAGTTTTTGGCTTCTGGCTGTTACTCAAGATTAAAATTATACTTGTGGTTCTCAGAGTTCAGAATATGCATACTGTGTTGGTGGACAATCAACAGAACTTCAGATAATGTTATTTTAAAGCCTCTTGAGTTTTTAGAGTTTATGTGGAAGAGTTTCCATGTGGTTGCTGCCTCATTTGATAGAATTCCTGTAAGAGTGGATTTTGGCTGAAATTCATTCTTTGCAAGCCTACTTCTGGGTTTGTTTGGTTATATACCAAAATTTGGAGAAGGTTCAAGCTCTTTATGATTTCAACTTGCACAAGGAATGTTTGAAATGAATTTTCGTTGTAAACATTTGTATTTGGGATCCCTTTGGATGGTTTTCAATCACAGCCAAGATCTTGCACATTTAATTTACGCAGCACGCATAGGATTTTATGTGGAACTGCTGTTGGCACAAAGAGGCTTGTATAGAGCTGTTGAACTTTACCCTCAGTTATCAAACTGTCCTTGCTCCAAAGGAGACAGGGAATTGCTGCTACGTGTAGCAGTGTGGGCAGCCATCCTGGTATTGGACCAAATACATAAATTGTAAATGAGTGTCGTGTTTTCCAGGCAAATACAAACACCTCATGGATTCCCAATTGCCACAGTCATAATGCTAGCTCTCTTTTCTAATAAAAATAATAGAAAAGAACCTTAAGAACAAAATTCCCCCCAAAACTCCAAACCAGCCCAGCTTTTTTTAGGGATTGTTTCTAACACTTTGTGTTCCCTTGAACCCTCTCCAAGAAAATAGCTGTAGCTGTTATTTAGTCTACGAAGAGAGAGTTAGGGAAACAGTTATGGTCATAGTCCATTATTTGTGGTATGTAATAGCTGTCACATAGTTATACATGTATAAGTCTAAGCGAGGGTTGTTTTTGTTTTGATGGCCTTTGAGTATCAGTATAGCTATAGATTGATAGTTAATGCCATGAATGTTGAGTGTGTTGGTAGCAAGGATTTAAATATCTGCTGTAGGTAGGCAAATAATAATATTACTTTTGATAGTAAAAGCTTGACCCACTGAAACAAGGTCACATTCTAAGAAATTCCAATATTAATAGATAAAGTATATATAGCTATAGATAGTTTTGAGTGGTTTTGAGGAACATACTTGAATACTTTTTCCTATATAAGAACATAAAATATGAATTTACGTTGGTTTCTTGTAATGAATTTTCCTGTAGAAGACGTAACAAGCTCCTACTCCAGAGCTGGCTTAAAATAAGGGGGAGAAAAAACCTCTTATTATTGAGGGGCAATATGAGTGCAGAATTGTCACTGTCTGATCATCTGTAGTGTGCCTGAGCTTTCTGTACAAATGGAAAATATCTCTTTATTAAAGTGAATTTTCCTGGATAAGTAGTTGCAGTTCTTCATATTCAGTGAAATCATTGTCACTGGTAAATTGCCTTAATAGGCATTTGTAGTTTTGTAGCAAATATGATCCTACAGTAGAGCTTTAGCATAGTAATAGCCTTTCCTTTCTTGCACTCCACTTTATTGCCTAAAAGTCATCTGTGGTTGGTACGCTGTTGATGTGAATACAGTAGTAGCTGTAGCATAGAGGAAGATTTTATACCCATTAGATTCATGGTTTATTAAAAGGGTGGCGGAGCACAATCTCTGTCTTTTGCCAATCAACGTATTTAAAAATGTTCCAAGTATCTTGTTGTCTTTGGAGTTCCTTGAAAATGTTTGTATTTCTTATAGTGTGTGTATTTTATTTTTTAATACACAAAGCAAGAAATTAATCTATTCAATTACATTTGTATCTTTCCTCAGATAAATATTAACAATTACTCTTTACCAAGAAATTTGATGCATCGCGCTTTAACTGATGCTTGAAGAATGCATTGGTAAATGCTGTTTAGAACATGCCATGTTTAGAACATGAAGAGAATGGTGTTTAAAAA
This sequence comes from Chloroceryle amazona, assembly GCA_027560015.1. Lineage (NCBI taxonomy): Eukaryota > Metazoa > Chordata > Aves > Coraciiformes > Cerylidae > Chloroceryle > Chloroceryle amazona. The sequence continues at coordinate 23,330 of JANHFX010003969.1, forward strand.
TGCACCATCTTAAATAAAAATGTTTTTAGAGTGCATGAAAAAGTATTGCAGAGGCTTAAAATTGGAAAGATAGGACTTAAAAAAGCATGTTAAGATGTTGGTTTCCTCAAGTCCTCTTTGTGAGAAAAGAGGTGGAGCGAGTTAGTTATTTTCAGTTTTAACTGCATTCATGTGTTTTTTTAGCTATGGAATGGTGTGAGCTGCTGTGAAGCCTGGGATAGAGACCAGGTAATGAGAGCAGTGAAGATCAGGAGAACTTTCTTGGGCTCTGTTGAAAGGATAGTGTTTAAGGAAATAGGCTTTTATTCTCATGCTGTGCTGAAGAGCAATTTCATTCCTGAAAGAGAAACATGCTGTGATGGTTTCAGCTTCTACCGTAGTTTGAGATTCTGCTTCTAGTTTGAAATAAGAATGGAAGAGTTAGAATGCTTTGCAGATGTCTTCCTTTTGGTTTGTACTGTAACAGCTATTGGTTATTCCCGGCATAAAAGACTGTCATTAGTTTTGTTACACCTTTTTCTTGGCTGCAGTTGTTCTCTCTTCAGGTTTGAAAGAGTTGCTGGTAGATGCTACTATGTTTGCATGGTTCTAAGCAGCTGGTGGGCCTGTCAAGGGTCAGGAGCAATTGATAAAATGGGAAGAAGACAGAGAATGGAGACATTTAGAAGTAGCATCAAAGGAGGAAAAAAGTTTAGTGTGAGGGTAGGGTCTGAAACCTTGCATTGGAAACACTTAATTTTTAATTACTTAAGAAATCATGAGAAATTTCTGTAACAAAGAAAAATATTGTGGTCAATGCAGTAACTTCTGAGATGCTGCAACGTGTCATCCTTCAGTAATTAGAAGATAAATGAAAAGCATTATCTTTCTGTTTGTTTGTTTTGTTTGCAATGGTAGTTTGTAGTTATAAGGAAAAAAAATCTAGAGAAAGAGAGATAATACCTGGAAACTCCCAGATCAAATACTACACTGGAAAGAAAAGGAATATATTTATTTATCTTGATAGTAAGGTGTCTGTCATCTGGGGATTTTGGTAAGGAGATAGCATTACAAATTGGGAAGGCAGCTCTTTCACTTACCAACTCAATAAGATAAAAATCCATCTTTTAAAGGACAGGGTGTGAAACTTCAACTTGGTTATTTCTTTCCACCTCAGTGTATGGATGTGAAAGCTGGAAAACCAACAAAGGTAGACAAATCTAAATGTCTGAAAGGAAATACCATAGAAAAACACTATGTATTAAATGGAATGAATTTATAACAGATGCCAAGATTCATTAGACAGCTCAGAAACCCCTTGGCTCTAAAGTTATCCAGAAAAGAAGATGGAATTATCATCTGGAACATATGTTAAGAATGAAACCAGAGCATCTGTCATGGAAAGCATGCCACTGGGCAGCTGGAGGAGCACACCGAAAGCACCAACTGAAAGAGTCTCTTCATTGAACAACAACTAAGGTAAAAAGAAAAAAAATGGTGGGATATTGCACTGAAAGTGCGAAGAATGACTCTGAGTAGACAAAAATGACACAGGGGGTGTGTGTTGTGGTTTTGTTTTTTTTTTTCTGTCCAGTGTGTGTAAACTGAAGGTGAGGTTTTGGTTTGTTTTCTGTTAAGATTGTAGATATTAAGGGCTGATTAAAAAATGAAGGTCAGAATTGAATAGTACCGATTAAGTACAGTACTCAATTGTCATGTATTTTCACTTCTTTTAGAATTTGTGTATAATTCCTTTAGCTGCAGAAAGCGAAAAAAGTTTGTGTAACTAAACAAATCTTCAGGTGCATTCCCATTGATTGGCCTAATCTATAATAGAACATTCAGGATTAGTTGGATGAAAATCCAGAATTATTTTATCCAAGTAACCTGCAGTTAACAACAGTATCATGGAATTCCTTTCCTCTGAAAATGTTTGCTCCTATATTTTTCTACATTTTGTCACTTTGGAGGAGATACGGAGTTTCTGAATTAGCAGCTCTCTACACTATACTGTTGTTTAATTTACCGTAGTATTAGCCTAGTGTTACAAAGGTTTGTGTTAGAAACACCTTAGCAGAATATCAATTTTATAAAAGACTTCTCATTGGAATGAAGCTTTCAAATCTGTTACCTCAGTCTCTCTCTTGATCATTTCTTATGCAAAGCATTATATTAAAATATAAGAATCTGAGCTAGGTTTATTCAATGTAAATATTAGTAATGTCTTAGACTTGATAAATAGCATTGTTCCATTCTTTTTCCCCCTTATGATTTTCCAGGAGAAAGAAAAAGAACTCTTCACTCAGAAGCATGCAAACAGTCCCAAGCAAGTGTGTGTGAGATGCATTTGGGTTGCTTGTTCCATTCCCCCCCCCCCCCCCCCATCATCTCGCTGACACCCAACCTAACACATGGGACATGGGAATGAATGCTTCCTGTGAGAATTCAGAACAACCCCTTCACCTTCTAGATGCATTTTATGAATCTAAGAAGTGAATCAAGGCTGTTAGTTTCACTTAGCAGGGTAACAAGTTTAGGTGAATAGCTCCTCAGACATTTCAAATGTGTATTGATAGCTGCAGCATTTCTATTTATTCCACTTATACTGTAATGAGTGTTATACTGATTATTTCTTAATAAAGGTGACAAAAGCTTGGAAGTGCAGTTCAGCTGCACTTAAAGGCTTAACATTCAAGAAACATGATTTATTTTCTTTAAAAAATATATAGAGATATTTTTATCCCCTTTGTGCATTTGGTGTGGGTGGAACTCGGTTTAGATGCCTTCCTCTCATGAACTGGAGGATGCCTTACCTAGATGTTGTCTGTCCTACGTATTAGGATTGTCAGAGCCTACATGGTTATGAATTTCTTCTTCAACAGATTCTGCTTCTGAATTATTGTATAATTAGATCAAATTAGAACTAGGTAAAACTATGTTAAACAATGTTTTATCAGAATTTGTCCATTCTGCATGTCAGAGCAGTGTTTGGTTATGTTTTATGGAAAAAAAAAATCCAGCACACCCCTGAATGTATTTTGCCTTTTGTTTCCATGAGTGTTTGGTTTGCTCTTTGTTTGCTTGGCAGCTGAAGTTTCTGTGTATTCAATTTGTAATGAACTACTTCCAGTAGTACTATAGGCAGGCTTAGAAGTTATGTCTCTGGAAATAAAAGAAGTGGAAAAACATTGTGTGGTATACTATTACAAGTTGTTCCTTGATTACTGTTTTGAAATGCAGTTGTCCTGTACTCAATCCTGAAGACTTTTGCTGAATGGTACGTAACAATAAAAAATATTCAAGCGCTAAAAATACAGAATTACTACAAGCTTTGACCTGTGGTCAGCAAGTTGGCAGGAGTAGCCTTGTATTGTTTGTTCAAGGTTTGTTTGAAGAGAACAATTATAGGATGATCATTAAAAATATTGACATAATATTTTTCAGGAGCAGAGGAATAAAAACACACTTTGAAGAAAGAGGGGTTTTTAACTATTCAGTTGGATTGCATTAAACAAAGTAGGAACAAAAAGAAAGCTCTGTAATTCTTCATTTGAAAAATACTGAATTCTAGTTATTGAGGAAGTGATTGTTTCTGGAAATTGTGTATTCATCTGTTCATTTTCCTTGCGCTGTATTGAAACAAATACAGTAAAAAAAATCAATTTAACATAATCTTGATCTCTTAAGAGAATGAGGCAACCCCAGTAGATGAAAGGAGACCCTTAAGTTGTTGTTTTTTTTTTTCACCAATGACTGAAGGAAGACTTCATCCCCTCATTTTGATGCAGAGTCAAAATCAGACTGGACTTACAGGATAGCAGTTAAAACTAAGAAGCGTTGCTAGATAGTCTTGAATGAGTGACTCTTTAGTAGAGAAATCTGGTTTGCACAGATGAGTGTGAGTTCCCAGAGCACAGCTCTGCTGAGTTTGTGCCAAACTTTTGACTAAATTAGTTCTGTAATGAAATTGGAATGTTTCAGTCTTTGTCTTTCTGCTGTGTAGGGTCAGCACACCTGCATTGTTCTGTCCTTGTCCCTGACTCAACTTTATTCCTTTCATAGCTGTCTTGAGATGTTGTTTTGGGAATTGCCCATGAAGGAAGACTGGCATTTCCGTCCACTTTCCCTTTGGATGTACTGCTGAATGTAGCTCTCTTCAAATAGAAGAGAGCTGACTTCTTCACAAACTGGGGAATATGAGCATTGGGTTGGAATAGGAGGAGAGATGTGTGGTTAAAGTCACCTTTTTATTTTAATTCAGTTTAGTATTCTGGTTAAAGTTCAGGGAGCTGAACACTGCTGCCCGTAGTTGTTTCTATTTCCAGGCTGGAGAAGACGTGACTTGGACTCTTCCTTTGCGAATGAGTCCAGTTGGTCTAGTTGAAGATCCATGTGGGATGAGAGGAGCTCCATATTTTCCCCAGTAAAACTAAGTGGAATAAGGAGGGTAACTCATGTCCAGATAAAAACAAAATAGAACTATCTTTCCAAACACCATTTTCTTAAAATGTGGGCAGTGTTTAATTTTATGATGTTTTAAGGTGATCTGTGACTGTTGTCACAGTTTTACTTATAATGGCAAAAGAGTGCTTCCTGTGTACAAAAAACCCCAACTTTATTGAACAAATGGACAGTTGCAGTTCAGCTTCAGAGTGGATATGTGAGAGTTAATAAGAAAATGGAAAAGTATATCAGTTCCTCATTAACCTCACTAAGCTAGGTGAACTAGTATGGCTGTCCTCCTGTTGCAAATTACCTACCAAAATGACTAGTTAACTTCAAAAATACTGTGTTTCCAAGAAGGCTGCCAACTTAGATTATATACTGATATTTTTATTGGACTTAAAAATTTAGTGTTGGAAGAGATTTTGAGTGTTAGTTGTCTGTCCCCCATTTTGATGTGGAGTCAAAACCAAAAAATGTCCTTGCATGATGTTTTTCTGGGGTGTTCTTGAAAGTTCCAGTGACCTTCCAACACAGCATTGTTCTGCAACTTAACAAACTTTATTTGGACCAACTTTCTAACAATATGTAATCTAAATTTCCCTGCTGATCAGTTTTTGTACTGCCATCTGTAGAAATGAAACACAGTTCATCACTGTCCTTCTTATGAGACTCGCATATTTTAAGATTATTATATTCCACCTTCCTCTTATTCTGTACCATGTTCTCTGGTCTAGGCTTAAGTGTAGCCAGTTATTTTAATTGTACATCAAACTTTGTATTTTCTTACAAACAGACAAATAAAAGACTCTATAGTTGTTCTCTCAGGACGTTTCCCAATTAAGCTTTCATTTTTCTTCCTTAATTTGATAGTGCTCAAAATTTGTAAATGAAGATAATGCCAGAGCTTTTATTTTTGCCTGATTGAGAGGAATTAAATTCTATTTTCCCCCACCCCCCGATTTACATACATAATCTTTGTTAATATGTAGCATAATGATATTTGTCTCTCTTGTAACATCATTGAATTGCTGTTTTTTAAAAAAAACAGATTTCTAAATCTGGACTACTTTTCTAAAGAACTCTTGCTGTTGGGGTGTTCCAGTATATGACTGATTTGTAATTGGATTTATTTTATTTATTTTTTTTTTTTAACCTTTTGGAGTATTTGTCTTGCTCTTTCTTGTTCTGTAGCTGATTTGCTAAAGACATTCTTACTCCAGAGCTGTTTTTCCTTAATTTTTGAGATATACTTAACTGTTCCATGGTGCTTTTAATATTCTGTTGATGCTAAAGATAGTTCTTTTCATTAGGCCCAAATATATGATCTCTGACATTCAACTTACAGATAAGTAAAACCAGAATACAAATAACTAATAAGTGGAGAATTGTTCTTCCGTTGTTTAAAATGTTGGGGGGGGAAAATGAGGCCAAATTAGTTAGATTGGCTTTTAATGAGTGGTGACATCAGAGTGATTCAGAATATTTCCTTTATTCTGGGAAGCTGAATGGATGCTACTGAAATACATTTTTTTTAAATCAGTTGTTTTCTGTGGTGTGGTAGTGTTACTATAATCTTATCTTTTATGAATGCATCTTCTTACATTTAAATTTGCTGCTGTCTTTTTTTTTCTTCTGAGGATTTTTTGTTTGTTTTAATATATTTTAAAGACAGAAATAGTGTTTAACTGTTTGATTTTTTAATTTTTATTTAAATCTTTTGTTTCTGTTTAGTTTTTTTAGTAATTGATAGTCTTTTCTAAAGAAAGAGGTGACCTTTTAAAATCAAAGTAACATTTTTGTGGTGTTTTGCTCTCTGGAAAAAAATAGGTTTGTTTGAATAAGCAAAGAATACTGATTTCACTGAAGGAAAATTAATGTAGTGATATTCTAAATGGTCAGAGGTTATGAAGATACCCTGAGCAGCGTTGTACAAAATTTTTGACATCACCAAAGAGCTCTTGTTTTGATGGAAGATTAGATGATCTTTAATGGTGCCCCCTACTATCAGGTATTTTTAATAGATTCATGTGCCATGTGAGGCTTACAAAAGCTCTCTGAAAGTGGGGTTGTTCTTAGGTGTGATTGTTTTTGAGAGGTTTCCTTTCAGGTTAGTGCTAGTGCTAATTTGAAAGAGAAAATGGCAGTTTATCTTCCTTTGTGGTGGTTGTGTGGTGGGTTGTTCTTTTTTTTTTTGTGCGTGTGTGGGTTGTTTATTTTTTGTTTGTTTGTTTGCTTGCAAAAAAGGGCTCTGTGCTGTGGTGCTTCAATAGACTTGAGAGTGGACTTGATCTAGGAGAGGCTTTCTGGTGCTGTAATCTCCTGGGCTATTCTTTTGTACCAGCAGCTTGTAAATGTAATAAAATAAGTTTCTGAAGGGTTTCACTTCTTCCCTTTCTCTTACCTGTAACAAAACAGAGTAGGGAGCACCCAGTATATCCGTGTTTCTAAATTTTAAGTGTAATACAAATTTCCTGCATATATGCTGAACTTTTGGCAGATAGAACTCCCTTTTTTGGGAGACTTGGCAGGCAGTCTTCTCACTGACATTTCTCTGTCACTCACCTCATATTTTAGAGCTCAAGCAAGGTAATTCCTAGGAGAGCAGTCACACGTGACTGCTGTAGCACCGTAGTTCACCTTGCTCCATTTAGCAGTCAGTGATGGACTAACTGTAGTACCTGAGGCCACTGAAGAGGAGATAATCTTCTTACAACCCAGAACAAATCCCTTGGTGAAGGAGGATTCCTCCAGGTTCTGCCCTAGGAAAAGGTGGGGGTTTCCTGTGGTGGGTAGGCATTTCTCCAAGAAGATAACTACATTAGCAGTAATTTGCACGGCAGATGAAACTTAAAGGTGGAGTGGTTTGCTGGATTTTTTTTCTTTTTTTTTTAAATTTTCCCACATAGCATTAATTTTTGCCATTAAGTTCACAGCTTCATCTTCTTAGGTGTCCACAGAAATGTGAGATTCCATCCCCCAGCAGGGAGTGCCTGTCCCACTAGTACTCCTTTTGTCATCTTCCAGCCAGTGGCAAGAGAAGTTCCAAAACCTGCAGATATGCCAGTCAGGTTTAACTTGCTGATCACAGCTGCCCTGATACGTGGGTACTTAGGAATATGTAGCCAACAATAAATGCTGTTTCTGATAGATGTCTTTTCTGATTTCCCTTATTGCTCCCCTGACTCCCAGCCTCCAGCTTTCCCTGATATCCATCATCTAGGATTTCTGACATCATATGTTGTTAAGCACTTGATTTTGAGGGCTTGGATTATTTTGGAGGTGGGAAGTGCCATGTAGGGCTAGCTGGAGATAAAAAGTTTGATATACTTTTCATGGGAAGTTACTGTACATTTCCATGTAGAATTCCACTTAAATTCAGTGTACTCTGTCCTCTTCTGATACAGTTTTTGTTGTAACATGGCATTTCACACTCCTTTTGTAGTTTCAGACTCACATTCCCTACTTATTAAGCAAATTGGATGTTTTAATGTGGTGCTACAAGTGCTCATTAAAGCTATTTTTCCAACAGCTGATCATTATTTCACCCTTTTTTGATTTTTTTTGTTTTAAATTTCCTTTTTTTAAATTTGAGAAAGCTAGCCAACAGATTTTTATTTCATTTGTTCTGCGTAAAATAGTCAATTCCTTTTCTGTTCTTTGTTCTTACAGCCCTTAAATGCTTATAAATCTGTTTCCAGTTGATGCAAGTAGACTAAAAAAGTTTGGCTGTTTTATTCTTACCTGTGGATGTCATTGGATGCTTTGTGGCACCAGACACAATAAAGACTCCATATCAGCTAAATTATGCTTTTCCAAGGGGGTCAAATGTTTTGGGAGTGTGAATCAGCTTTCTGAAACCTATTTCTGAATTTTGATGTCCCTCCTCCAAGAAGCATGAAACATGAGAATAGAAGAAACAGAGCTGTCATACTGTATTTTAAAATTTTCATACACTTATTTCAAAATCTAATTGTTTTTATTGGACATGACAGTCCAGTGACCCAGGTGGCATTGTTTTCAGCAATCTAGATGATGATATGGATACTTCTTTTTAATGTCTGGCTTGACTGTACACTGCAAAATTAACTTTTCTGGATGAAAAACCCTAACTTGATTATTGCTTGAATATTCTTTTCTTGCAGTTTAACATAGATTTCTTCTGTGTTATGTAACTGCATTCATATGTAAAACATCATGGAAGTAGTGTAAGATGGTGGTACTGGAGGAATTTTGAATCTTGGCCTAATTTGCTATACCTTTGCAGTAGCAAATTCTGCATTTTCTACCTTTAGAACTCTTTTTCATAGATACAGTTTCCTCAGAAAACACACCTACAGGATGAGCTGCATTTTTCTGTTCCCTTCTATAAAGTAATCTTTGCTTAATCGAGTATGAGGGGCGTGTTTGTGAATTAGTACACTTGCACAAATTACAAGTTGGAAAGTAAATTAGACTGAACAAAGGCCTTGACCTCACAAATGAGTGTAGACTCTGCCTTCAGATGGGTACTGGCTTCCATGCATCTTCTTACGGGTGCATTCTGCTGGTGGCTGCTGCACTTCATGGATACAGGAGCCATGTAGATATCCCTGCACATCATCAGAGTTTTGCTTGAGCTGTGCCTAGGTGACCTGTGCTGGTGGCTGATCAGGGAATTTTAAAATGAGACAAATGTGATGGGTCAGGCCCACCTACTATTTTTACCAGGCTTCTGCTGTTACTCTATGTGAATTAGTAAAATCTTTGTTCAGCAATGCATTTTGTGTTCTCTCTCTTTCTCCCTTCTCTGTCTAGTCACCAGGGTGTTGAAAAATCAATACCAGAATTTTACATCCCGAAGGATAGAGCTCCCTGTTTTTCTGAACAGACCGCTCCCTTGCTGGATCTACCAACTTGTGTAGAGCCTGTGATGTTTACACCTTGGAATGCCTCTAAATATTGAGGTGCCTAAAAAAGGAGTTAGGGTCTGCCTTCAAACAAGATAGAATTATGCTTGTATATAACTAACTCACAAAATTACAAAGTTAGTTATTTTTATGCATAATTTCTTCAATGTTAAAAAATGGGAAGTATTTTTAAGTGTGCTTTTCACGTAATTGCAAACTCGTGGAATACAGGCAAAACCATACAGTATTCTTAAAATGTGAAGATGGTGTTTACTTACATCCACAGAGGAGTCTCACAGTGTTATTGGCAGTCTGTTACCCAGAAATGCTGTTACTCTAAGTCAATCCACCTCGAGGGCTGACAATAAGAATCTTGATGCGGAACACTTTCACAGCAGAAGAGAGCAGGTGCAAAATAGAAAAGCTAGCGCTTTTTTCAAGTGGCATCAATTGTTTTCCCTGCAATATGTAGGAACACCAGAATATTTTTAGATTAAAAAAAATTAAAAAATTATCCATTGCATTTGTGATAGCTTATATGTTTGGGTTAGTTATTTATCAGTTGCAATATCCATAATGCTATCTTAAGCATCCTAATTAGGTTTCAGCTTTTCAGAGGGAGGCTGGAAGGCTCTCATGCAGTTGTGGTGCTGTGGCGGGGTGCACGCAGCACAGCTGCTTTCTGATGTCAGTCGCTATTTCAATGCAACGAAAGTGGGAGAGGAAGAGAGTTAAAAGGCAGTTTTCAAGAAAAAAAAGTGTCGTCAGTAAGCAAATTATTTTTGTCTGTGTTGTTTTGATTAGGATATGAAATGACAAGTAAAGTCTGATTGCTACAAAAGAAATTACATCTGGAGAGTTTAACTGGGGCAGTTCCTGAAACTTTCTGGTGAAATGTGTTATTTTGCCCCCGTGCTCAGGAGAACTCTTGAGTTGTCGTTAGCAAAAGTTCTGGTAATACCCCTATTCACCTGGTTTTCAGGCAGAGCAAAATTCTTTCTTCTCAATGCTCTGTATTTGTTAGGAGTCATGGTGCTGTGTTCAGAGACACTGGAAGAAGGATGGCTGCCCTCATGGATGGGTGTGCAAGGTGCTCAGTGCTTGTTGAGCAGGTTAAGTGTTCCTGCATTTGTTTCTGCCTTTTGTTGTTAGCATCCTTTTGCTGTGCTGATAATGGCGTCGTATCTTAGAGAGGGTTTCTTGGAGTTTTCTTGGATTTTGTAGATCAGGGTTGAAAGAGACATGGATAATTTTCTACTGATCTTTGTGCTCAAGGGTCTTGGTTTCCAGAACATTTCTTATAATGAATTAACATTTTTCTTTCAGATAAATCCCCACTCGAACACGTGTGTTGTGGGAGGGTAAGAAAGGTGAATTCACCAGCAGCTGTAGTGAAGGAATTAGATTTTTTGTTTGTTTGTTTTGCTTTTGTTTGGTTATTTTTTTATAAGTAAAATCAGAGAACACGTGAAGACTTTGGAGTGATTGCATGTAATATAAAAATATAGTCTGTATGTTAACAAAAAAAAAGTATTTTTAACATGTATTCATTAGAAATATAAAAATGGTTAGTTGTAATTACTGATATGAAAAAATGACTAATGTGAAAAAGCTCTCTGGGCACTAAAAAACTGGGTGATATTTACTGATGGTTGTCATAACATCACCTATGCAGAAGTATAAGGACTGTTGCTTTAGAGTAGTAAAGAAAATTTTGTGCTACCATTTAAAACACGTGGTTTGCATACCAATTGGGGTTTCCGCATTCATACTCTTAACAGCAGTATGGGTCACAATTGATTTTCTTGGGGTTTTGTTTCACCTCTTTGAGTGGCTGACCTTAAAAAAAAAAAAAGAAACTAGGTGATGAAAGTAAACATAAAAATTTGCTTTTCAAAAAATAGAGCTATCCCTAAAAATCTCAGCTTAAACATAAGTTTGTTGAAAGGATTCTTATTTATTTATTTTAATATAACACCACTATTTCTGTGTTACCTTCCAGGCACTTTAAGGATACAAAGCATGCCTGTGTAAGGATTAATTTATATTGTTTTATTTTATATATTTTTTTTTTATATTATGGTTGGTTGGTTTGTTTGTTTGTTTTTAAAGTTAGGTATGGTTTCTGTCAAGAGTGAGGTGTCATTTGCTTTTTTAGGACATTCCTAAGCAGACATGAATCAACACCTGCCCATAGATGGCAGGCAAGCAACCTTCCTCTTTTTATACCTGTACTGAAGTGTCTGGAGACTGATAATTAGAAAAATACTGTGCCTTTAGTTTTGTATTTCAGGCAGGAACATGCATAGGTGCATGATGATATTTTATTTTATTTTTTTTTAGATTGGGAAAACTTCCTATGTATTGTACTTAGAAAAGAATGTGCAATTCTAAAAAAATTAGTAGTGTGCTTATAGTGAAGCAGTGCCTGCAGGTGGTCTAGATAATGTTGAGGACAGTTACTTCCAAATCATTATGGGCTCTAAGTGTCTTCAGGGATGGGATGGAATGGATTGGGGTGGCCAGCATTGCCCCCAGGGGCTGCAGTGGATGAGGCTCAGCTCCCTGTAGATTTTTGCCCCACTGTCAGCTGTGGCTGGTTTACAGCTTATTCCTGTGTTTGTGCCAAAGTTTGACCTCTCCCATGCAGAGTCTTCTATTGTCCACTAATATCTCATCTTCTACTGGGGATTTTCCTCCTGCCCAACTGGTTCGATACCTCTTCCTCCCTTTCGTGTGAGGGTCTGCTTTCACAATCTTATGGGACTGTGTCTGAGATGCCTGTTTTTTTTGTCACAGATGATGTCTGCTGCTGATTTAAAAAAGTATAGGAGGAAGAAAGAGAGTTCTTTAATTTCCTTGGTCTCTGTTGTTGGCCAGGCTTTCTGGCAAACCTGTATTTCCTGTAACTCACCTCATTTGCCTCTTTTGGTCACCCATTGCGTTGCCTTATGAAACGGTCCATTCTACTGCAGAAGCTATCTCAAAGAGAAAATTGGAGCATATGTTGGCTGAACTGTAGTTTCCCTGAGACACAAAAGCAAGATTTCTATATTTAATATTTTCTAGATTTCTTTTAGTCAGAGAAAAAATTTGAAGTTTGACTTAGTTTTAATGCAGAAGATGTGGAAAAGCTACTTGGAAGGGTGATAGTAAAGATTTGCTTGTTTTAGAAACCTTGCTGAGGCAATTTATTTATTTATTTTTTTTTTGCTGTATCATGTTTTCATATTATAGTACAGCTGTGCTCATTAATTTTCTCTCATGATTTTTCCTTTTTCTGTTGTAAATAGTTTAAATATTTATTTTAAGGTCAATTTTGTAGTTTCATATTGTCCCTGTATGTTTGACACTATAAATACTATGTTTAGATAAATAATAATTTACCATAATGGTGCATTAAATTTATTATACCCAAGTAGACAGCAGCAGATTTAATTGGAAGTACTGCATAGTGACACCCTACTCTTTAAGTAAAAATACTGACATTTCTAGAGAAAAATAGAGGAAGGTAGAATTAAAGTTCAGAATCCACATCAGTAACTTGCATACAGAAATTCTTGGGGAAAGTTAGAACTAAATAAGCATAAGGTTACACAAAGGCAGTTGAACGAATGGTTTCAAATAGGTGTAGCTGATGGATTAAAGTATCTTAAAATATGTAGACCTAATGAGCTTTCGAATTCTTTTTCCTTTTGGGAAATGCTTTTTTGTTCCTTGCATTCTTTCTCATTTTTAATATCATTGCACATGGAGTTTGGGTTTGTTGAATGTGATTATTTATTCTCCATAATTTGAAAAGACTGGGTTTATCTTAAATTTTGACTTAATTTTGATAGTTTAGGTTTATAACACTTGTAGAGCATCACAGAAATAACATAGCTGTCTCCAGACCTGTTGAAAAATGTATTCCATCTTACTGTTTTCATGTGTACTCTTGCATGTATGTGCATGGTTAGATTTACATTCTTGTAATAAAGGGTAATTTTGGATGTGGACGAAGTTCTAGGAACTGTCCCCTGAGATCAGAGGAGAAAATAATCACTTATTGTTTTACTTTCTTATGGTGACATTACATCATACTGCCTTATGAAAAAAATGGTCAAAATATTGTTTCACCTTTTGTATTGAAATTCTTGATTGCTCATTGAATCTTTACTTGTTAATTCTGTGCAAGGTTAGTTAACTTCATAGAGTTATTCCTCATGCAACTCTAAATGTAAGCTTTCAATAGTGATGTAATCTGTTTTCCCAAGTTTGATTTTATGATCAAGTACTGATTTTCTTCAAAGAACTCTATACTGATGTGCCTAATACTTTTTAAGAATTGAGGAAGTATAGATTGTAAAATTAGTTAAGTTTTTATTAATTTTTGTTGATACCAAGGCTGAAACTTCAGAGTGTTTCGTGGTTAAAAATGTTTGGAATTTGTCTGTATGCCTTTATTAATATAACTTTACCTATAGAAGAAACACTAACAAATGATTTATTGGATAATTCTTAAGACTTAAAGTTGTTGGAATGACTTTTACAGATCTTCTGTAACTATCACAACAAAATACATCAGATTTGTGAATGGCACCAATACTTGTGTGTAATTGTTGTGAGATAGGCTTGAGCCTCCCTGCTGAGATGATAGTCTGTACTGTTAGGTTATATATTGTTGCTTTTTGGTGCCATGTCCTTGAGTTTTTTTTTTTCCCCCTTATATTTTATTTGGTACCAAAACAGGGAGTGAATAAATTCTCACGATGCCTTTGTTTATCTTTAACATAATTCTTCTTGTTTTTTGTGACCTGGGGTGCCAGCAGAAAGTTGAACTCTTGTGTATTGCTTCAGTATATTCACATCAGCTCAGAGTTCTAATCTGCTTCCAGTGTTTTCTATAAATGAATCACACTGTGACTTCTTTTAGAATTCATTCTTTTCAGGTTACTCAATGTCCAGTTAAGGTAACGGATATTTTAACGTTGCTGGTGTATCCATTCTTTGCTGTATAAAACGATGACTGTCTTTGTAGCATTTTTGTACTTGAAAAATTAATATGAATTTAAAATAAATTGTCTTCTTTATTATTAACTACATATGCAAAAAAGGAACATCTGCCTTCCAAATGTTACTCAATGATTGTAATTAATAGGTTAAATAAAAGCTGAGGCAAGCTTTGAGTTTTGAAGCATTTGCAACAGCTAGTAATCTGACTTACGGCAGACATTTTTGTCAAAGTTGAAAAAGTTAGAGCTAATTAATTTCTTGGGAGACATATGATGAAACTGTAGGTGTGATAACATATTTGAGTAACATATGGTGGTTATGGGGCACCTTTCTAATGATTGAGCACTAAGTTAAATATAGACTTCCTAGTTTTTCCCTTCTTCTATTAGTGGTTCTTACTACGTTTTAAACTTCTCTTATTCTGTGTTGTGTATGAAATAGAATTCTTTACATGTTTGTAAGAAATTTTAAAAAATCCTACTACCACAGTGCTGTGCCTTGGTGAAGTTTACTGAAGCAGACAATTCATCTCTCTGTCATAGCCTTCTGATTTAGGTAGCTTTAACTGGGAGCATGTACATTTTGACCTCTATTTTGTAAAATGGGAAGTTTGCTGCTGAATGTTTGGGTGCATGTCTTTGCAAGTAGGAGTGAAAAGATTTTTGAAATATTGGTAGAAACTGCATGTTGCTCCTCCTATATGTAATACACTAAAGCTTACTTTAATAAGCTATTGTAATTTATAATGTCATAAAAAGGAGGAGAGAGGTATTTTTGGAACAATTCCTTATTCAGTATAGAAAACTGTAATAAACTCTCACATGTTTTATGAGAGGTGGTTCTGCCGTTCCTTAAGAGTCTGTATGTAAAGATTGTATTAGAATAAATAAATGTTTTCTTTTGTAATGAAAGTAATCAGCAGCTTTATGTAGTTTTAATTTCATTTGTCTGTTATAAAAATTCAGAGCAAATTTTAAACTGTATTATTTCGATGTCAAGAAGTGGAAACAGCAACCCAATATATAATATAGTGATAGGGACACACAAATGAAGAAGGAAATAAAGATGTTTCAGGTGAAAATGAGGAACAAAATGGAAGGAGAAAGATGTTTTTTCAGGGGAGGGTGTTGAGATAGTGAAGGATGCATGAGAGGGCTGCTGGTTGTGGTAGGAAAAGGTAAAGGAATGCATATTGATGGGGGGCTAAGTTTGTGTGGGAATTGTATTCTGAGTTGAGTAAGAATTTTTTTGCAAGTCATGCTTTTTTTCTGTGTTTCAGAATCAAATGAAAGACGTGGGGGTTTTATTGCTATAAAAATGACAGTTAATTAATTTGGTTCTAAAGGAACTCTTGCTCATCAGTTTTGCATTTCTGAGCTGATGCTGATTTATCATATAATCTGAATTCATAGTAGCTGCAGCTTCACTTTTGAAGCCTTGTCATACAGCCTGTAACTGGGTAGCTACAGAATGAAGAAGGGATTTAAACTATTAAAAGTAGTATGGTAATTATTATTATTTGAATCTGGTCATCCTTTTCTTACGGGAGAGTGAAAATTCTGTGCTTAGAAAGAAAGAATGAGAAAATCTCATATTGCGTGAAAGGAGTAAATAGAGAATTGTGTCTCGGTAGCTATGGTGTTAGTGGAGAGGAAAACAGCCTAAGATAAGACTGGGAGTGCCATTTTCATGCAGCCAAGACATCTATCACTATGTACAATGTAATTTGTACTTGCTTACGTTGCTTACATTTATTTTTTTCTTTTAGTTATTTTTTGTAAAAAAGTTTTAGTACGTTTCTTGCCTGTGTGTGTGTGTGTGTGTGTGTGTGTGTGTGTGTGTAAAATGCTCAGATTACATTTTCTGACAGGTTCTTTGGCTAGAGAAGAGAACCAAATTGTGATTTCTACCAATGAAATTGTGTTTTGCTGTTTGCTTTCCGTTGGTTATGCCTGCCACCTATAACATGTACTAAGAATTACTCATTAAAATATTTTTAATGGCTACAGTAAGTTTCAGATAGGGTTAAGTTTGCCACAGCCTACCTCCTCCCAAAACCACCAGGCTGACATATTTATTTAAATACTTATTTCTGCATATCTCTGAAGAATTAAGAGCATGATCACAGATGGAAATATGTAGAATCAGTTTAAATTCTGGAAGTATTACTTGGTTTAATATTTGATGATGATTCTTTTTGTTAAATCAGAAGTATTTCTGTAACTTTTAAATGATATTTTTTTTCTAAACATAAATTGTGAATAAATTACTGTTTCGGTAGCAGGAAGTGATTGAGTACCTGTTGACAATACACGTAGAGGGATATAAGTGAGGAAGAGGTGGCAGTTATGTCCAGTCCTGCTGGACTTGATATGCTGTATACGTGAGACATTTGTGTATTTTTAATTTAGCCTGTTTGACTACAAGTGACATTTGTATGTTTTTATTTTAGCCTGTTTGCGCACAAGTAGATATATTTAATTCTAGAGTATTTGCATCTGAAATAATCAAATCGTATACTTGCAATGCATAAATTGTGGTGCCAGATGTGATGAGGTCAGGACTCCAGCTATTCACATATTTAGTTATTTATTGTTAAAAAATCGCTGAAGCCCTGAAGGGACAAGTGATCAGGGAGGAGGTTGCATGTTAAAAATCTAATTAAAAAAATAAGGAAAAAAAAAAAAAAAAAGCATCTTGTGCCTCATGATGAACTCTCACATCTAAGCATTTTTGGATGCTTTCATAGCCATCTGTAGAGGGAGGATCATTGATTATGCATCAGCCACATAAAAGAGATGATTCTGATACATTTCTTTCTTCACCAGATAACCATTTTACTGCAAAATTCTATGATATCTTGTTCAAATGATAAAACCAATTTTTTTAAGGGATAGTAATAAAAGCATACTGTATAGAGAACACAAAGTATATGCTACAATGAAAGGTTGAGTTTCTCTTAGTGATTTCTGATAGCTGTATAAATCCTAGGAGGCAGGAAAATCTTGATGAATCATTTAAAACGAATCACCATCACCACCAGACCCCCCCCCCCCATCCCACTACTGGTGTGCTTTTCCTGCAGCTTCTCTTCTGAGTTGAAACACTGTAAAATCAATTTTGACAAAACACTGTTTTCTACTTCAAACTTTGAATGTTCAGTTTAGCATTATTTAGTCTTCATATATTATGAAACTAATAGAAGAAAAGAAAAGGTGTACAAAGTTAGTTGTTGAAAGAAAGAAACTGCCATCTGCATTTGTTTAGGAAGATACAGTGTACTAAGAATGTACATCAGAGCAGCTAGACTCTGTAACATACAGAGCGAGCAGTAGTTCATGAAAAGAGATGTGAAAGAAAGATCCTCATGGTTTCACATGGGAGACTGACATAATTTTGAATAAACTCCTGTTCTGTTGCTGATCACTTTGTTAGAGGTGTTAGATCACAGCATAAACTTCATTTGCCTGATACGAGCCCCATAATGATTTTTTAATGGAATTTAGAATAGCAGAAAGCAAGAAAATGTGATATTTGTATTCATTTGTTTGTTTTCTTTCTAACACAGTCTTTCAGCTTTCCGGATTGAAATAATTCCAAACATTCAAATGTTAAAATATAACATTTGGCATATCACATTTCTCACTGAGGTACAGATCTGTCCTTGTAATTTTTCTGTGGCTTGGATTTTCTGCAATAACCAGTCATAAGTTTTGTGTTGCATTTTCAAAAAATTACAGGGATTTCTATATTTCAGCTCTTTGCTACCTGTTGAATAAAAATGCAATTGTGGAAAACAAGTAAGGGGAATTGCCTGTTTTCTTCTTGTGTTTCACGGTGTTGAATTGCTGAGGTAAAGATACACTCAAATATTTTAGATGCAGTATGAGCTGAAGTGTTGGGTTTCTTTGAGGGTTTCTTTGGGGTGTTTTGTTAGTTTGTGGTTTTGTTTTTTTTTTTTTTTCCTTTGGTGGGTGGAAGGGAGATACATAGATACAGAAATACTGAAGATGATGTGGTGTGCCAGAACTTACTCCTTGAAATAAAAACATGAATTAAAATGTAAGTAAATAGTAATGTAGCATGGAAAATTCACTGTCAAATACATACATATAAAATTAAGACTACATTTAATATGCATATAAGGTAGGGTTTCTAATAAGTAACTGTTTGTAAAGGTTCTTAAATTCAGTGTATGTGCTGGAGAATTTGAACAGAATATGAAATGGGAGTTGGGGCCAATTCATAAATAAATAAAGGAAATACTGAGTAGCTTCTTGTTTGGTGACTGGAGCAGAGTTCCCGTGCTAATGTGTATGTAGCTGAAATTAGCCTATGTATTGCCTCATTGAGAATTCTGCAATGCATTTGCCCCAACATCAAGTATTCCGTGTGCACTGCTTCCTTAATCTCTATGCTACCTGACATCATTAAAGATTATATTCGGCGTGCAAGAGCAAACCCCTCCTCTCTCGATCAGTTGCCTGGTGCTGTTGCAGAAAGTTGATTGTCAGAAGGAGCACTTGCAGGAAATGACCTGGTCAGTCCCTGCATCAGAAAAACGGGCTGTGTAACAAGCCTTTGGAGAACTGGGCTGCCAGACTCAACAGGTCTTATTTTAGCCGGTGTGAAGTAAAATATACATATATATGTACATAGATATATTTTAAGATAACACATTGGGATGACTCTTCCTACAGGATGACTTCTGACATCAGGTGAATTGCCTGCCAAACTGCAAGTTCCAAGCCTAGTTACTAAAGCTTTTTTTTAATAGGTTTACTACAGTGTTTTATACAGCAGTGTGATAAAGTAGCTTCCCCAAATTTACTGAGAAATAGCTGGCTTGGGTTAACTTGTTTCAGCTTGTATTCAACTTGAGCTGTATCAGTGGGAAGGCTACCTCTCGGCACTGTGGGAATTGGCTCAGGCTGCTGGGGTTACTCCTGTTTAAGGTGGTGGTGACAGACAGGCTTCTGTCTGCTCTTTTATGCTTTGGATATGGTGATGCTGCCCTTTAGCACGCTCAGGTTTTCTTCAGGAAACTGATGGATGTTATGCTGCAAAGGAGGAAGGTGGAGAGGTTGAGCGATCTTGACATATTGTTCTCTGAAAAACCAAAGGTATTTTAAATGAACTGATTTGCATTATGAGGGGAAAAAAAAAGCATCAAAATGTTGATATGAAACTTACAATTTTAAGTGTGTATAGACTAAATATGACTACTCAATTTATTTGACAAAAATATAATAAGTAAACCAATACAGAGCTCAGAGAGCCTTTAAAATGTGAATGTATTTCAGAGGACGCATAAAGTATATGAATAAAAGTTTGGATTGTAATTAACTGAATTTTGATAAAGCAGAGTCTTCAAATTGTTTACCAGGTGTCATTTTTTGAATACTATTTGTAATGTTAATTTTGGAAAGAATTTGGGTTGCCCCAAGTAGTCACGATTTGTTGGTCTGTCAAAATAATGTGTATAAGGTGTGACAGTTATTGTAGGTAGTCAGAGCATAAGGGAGTCTGTCCAGCATCTTGCTTAGCACCCTGGAAGCCTGCAGTCCGGGTAATCAGAGAATGATGTTTACAGTAGAGGTGACTTGGGATTTATCTTTACACGTGTAGAGAAGAGAATTTATACTCTTGGTGTTTGATGTCTGTCGAGCCTGTCTAGGTATACAGTGGCAGAGTTGTTACTTCCTTTTTGCAACTGGTTCTATTAATGTAAGAAGGCTGTAAGAGTGCAAATTTAAAAAAACAAAACAAAACAGGCTAATTGGTTTGGAAGGACATGGCTTAAAATGCTTGCGTATACTTGCTGAATGTGCTTAGTAAGGAAGTACCATTTAGCATGTTTTTTATAAGCTCCAAGTGGAACTGTATTTTTGTTCAAAAGTGATTTTTGTTGCCTGAGCTCCCAAACACGGTTCTTGTGATTTTTATTTATTTTTAATTCAGCAAAAATATTTCTTGTTCCATTATTCTTGTTCTTCTACTGCAAATTCTTGTTTAGATGTAAATAGTGGCAGCAAAATATCTTTCACATTCATATACTGAATTTTCTAACATCAGTTCTCTTCCCTTTCTGTTACTCTTTATGCCCCTTTATTTCTTCAAAGTCAAGATTGTCAATGTCCTGCCTTTCTGGGATAAGCTCCTGATTATCAGGGAGTTTCTCAAATAATGATGCCTGTTCTTTGGAAAATTAAGCCAAGAGTGATAAAAATGGAACAAGACCTAAAAATCTAGAAGGGAAATTATATTACTAATTACAACTATGCTCCTAGTTGTTTATAAAGATGTTGTTACTTATACTGGAACTATGGATAGAGAATTACTCATCAATAAAATGAAACTTCAGAGGTTCTTTTTCAGTGCTGAATGTACCAGCTGTTTTCTACCACCACACAAAACATTTTTTGCAAGGATATTCTTGTATTAGTCAGATGCTGAAATCTGGATCATTTGTAGCTTATGCTTTCTCCTGTCTACCAGAGTATTTATGGTCTCTTTTTAACTGCCCACTTGATACAACAGATGTGGAAGTTCAGCACCTGATTTATTTTGGAAATTGCATTTTGAAGACATTATGGTTTAAGTGTGGCCAACTGATGAGCTGAAACAATATGTGAGAGCCAGGAATCACCCAGGACAGCCTTTCAGCTGTCCATCTATCCTTGAAACAAACAGTACTCATGGTTACAGCACCTGTGTCCAAAAGTTAGAACATTCTAATTCTTATTTTTAAGACACTTGGCCTCTGTGCCCAAGGGTTTAGAGATCTTCATGTAGGTAATGATCAGAATTTGAGAAGTAATCTCTAGAATGTTTTGATGTTGAATAGAAGACAAGAACCCACTTAGAAGCGAACAAAAACCGTTTAACAATATCCATCTCCAAACTAGATCTTCTGACGGTGGAAATCTTGGAATGTGTGCATGAATGAGCTTGGTGCTGTAAAAAGGTCAGAAGTTATCGGAAAGGAGCAGTGATGATCAGTAATGCACAGTTAAGGAATTTGCTTGTCAAGACACTTCTCCAAAGTAACTAGTGATAGGATGAGATGTAATGGGCTTAAGTTGTGGCAGGGGAGGATTAGAGCAGACATTAGGAAAAACTTCTATACTGAAAGAGTTAGGCATTGGAACAGGCTGCCCAGGGAGGTGGTGGAGTTGCCATGCCTGAGGTGTTTAAAAAACATATAGGTGTGGAACTTCAGGACAGGTTTAGTGGTTACGATAATGTTAGGTAGATGGTTGGACTTGATGATTCTGCGATTCTGTGACATGATGTTCTCACCTGATCCTAAAACCTTGCAACAGTCCAGGATGCTGAAATACATCTATGGAAAAATCTTTTTTTCTCCTCAGTACTTTTTCTTTTATTTTTCTTGTCATATCCAAAGCTTTTAGCAACAGATAAGAGATTGTGATTCGATTGTGAACCCAAAATCTGAGGCAGTCATTGTGCTCACACATACAATGTACATTCTGTCAATGATATTTTTTATCTTTTTTTGTTTTTTTAAAGATTCAGAAAGTGGACTTCTTCACACTGGAAGAAAATATAGCACATTGGCTTTTAATGTTCCAGAAATTTGTTCTACAAAGTCTCTTAAGTTTGTAGGCTTAAATGAGTTTGGAGTTTTGGTTTAGAGACAGTTCTTTAAATTAAGTAGAAAGTATAATAGCTCTGCCCTTACATGAAGTGAGTAAAAGGAGATTGAAATAAGAATGGGACTTGGAAATAATATTACATGATGAAACAGAGTGGAGAACTGAGGAAGAAAAAGGAGTTTGAGAAAATGTATTTTGTTTTCAGTTCCTAAAAGAGTGAATCCAGATGAAGTTCCCTAGATAAGGCTTACTTCCATAATCTGTATTCAACATAGCAAACTGCTACTCTGCTGTGCTCAATATATAAATATTTATCACAGTAGATATCACAAAATATGTAAAAATCTGTGGGTTTTGACTTTTTTTTTTTTAAAGTAAACTGTAGTGTGTTAGACTTTGTCAAATCTGCATGGCCTCTTTGTATTTCAGACATCAGCTGGTATTTTGCTGTTTGGTGTCCTTTTGAAGTTATGTGTTCCAACCGATGCTGCATAGCGCTGAGCTCAATGATTTTGTCTGCTAATGTATGTAGAGGTTGTGGTCATGTATTGAGAGTGTTGTAAGTGATGTCAATATGTAAAATTGTTTCCACTGTGACCGCTGTGATGCTGCGTGGATACTGGGAGAGATGGCAAAAGAGAGAAATCTAAATGATTAGTTAATTTTATTATGGTATGTTTCTTATTAGGTTTCACTTAATACATGGCTATTCCTGATGTTGGCCAGCAATCAAGTGGCAGATAAACTAGTACGGTAATTCTGGTATAACACAGAAGCTGCAAAACCTGAAGATCATGGGAAATTCACCCCAAAACAAGAGCACTGAGGAACTGAAGTGATTACCTCAAAGTGTGGAGGAAGCTTTGACTTTCTTCTGTGAGTTTGTCTTCTTCAATCAGTGATTCAGTAGCTGACAGTGAGCCTGGAGGTGCGTGTTGCTGTGGAAGGGGTGTCAGGCATGTGCATTTCAACAGGACTGAAAGCATGGCTGAAGACTTTGAAAACTAGGGGCCACAAGTTGGTGCAGGGCTTATTGATTATAGTTTTAGGGTTTTTTTTCATTAACTTGTTCCAGCTTTTTATGAGATTGTGAAATTAATCAGATAAAGGGTTATTTTTCCATGGTCACACAAGGCCTTCTTGATCACTTTGGAAGGTCATACATAATACTTACTTGGCGTGGAAAATGCCTCAATTTTATGTAATGGAAATTTGATGTTTTGGTCCCGAGCCAACATTGACGTTAATGATGATGCAATTTCAATTGCTGTTCTGTGAGATCTGAGGGTTCTTGTATAATGCTGACTTAAGAACCATTTGACTCAGCACTTCATTAGGAGGGAAGATTTCCTCGAGACCACAAGAGCCTGTGAACGTGGAAGAGTGAACTGAAGTTGGGACGTGTCATATCAAAGCTAGAGGTTTCACAGAGGAGGAGGTCATTGATGTGAGATGTGCATACCATGTTTTGTTGACACCTGTGGCGGAAGTTCTGTAGGGGCATCAGTTAAAAGTTGGGAGGTAGACTGAGAATATTTTCAGTAAGTTTTATATAAGTTTTGTGTAGGGATCTATCTGAAATGCCCTTTCTGGTAAGGAATTAGGATGAACACTGAGGTAGGAGGAAAATCAAGGTATGATAATGAAGACGATAGACTGAAAAAAATAGAAGATATGCTTTATTAAATTCTTTCCTTAAAAACATGCAGCTTTGTAACCTAGTTGTCATTTCAGTATGTTTAATGTACATCTTTAACATTTTTAATGTTTTAAATGTACATCTATGTATTTATAAGTATCACACAGAATTTTGTTTTATCAATTACATAACTTGTTACTCCATACCAGGTCTCTTCTTGCTCACAGTAACACTCTGAATAAATGAATTACTGTGGGTAAAATAAACTGAAAAGGCAACCTCTTTCTCAAGATCATATGCCAAAAATATGTCGCCAAAGGTTCTTAATGTAACTGTACAAGGAATAGTTTGCAAGTTCAAAAGCATATTAGCAGCCAGTCTCAGTGGGACATGTAGCCTTGATCTCAGAGAAGCTGTTCTCTTTGCTCTCTCTTTAGTTTGTGGTTTTATCTTGCAAGTTAATGACCAACTTTGGATTTTTTCATTAACTTTTGAACTGAAATGCCTTCTAAAGACCTGTAGATACACTACAATTTTTTTTCATCTCATTTATTGGAATTCTGGATGGTAAATAACCAGTAATGCAGGTTCTCACTAAGCCTTTGTGAAAAGAATTATCTCTCATGTAAAATTGAGTTGTCTTCAGGCTTCATCATCCTGCAAAGAAAGGTATCCTTTCTTTTTGGAGTTGATGAAAGATGCTCATGTGTAAGAATTCAAGAGTGTTTAAACTGCAATTTCCCATGGAAAGAACTGAAGCTTAAATTGCCAATTACAACAGAAAGGTGGTAAAACTGGGAATGTAAATGATATGGCTTCTTAGATTAGAAAAATGTTTCCACTCATAGTTTTAGCTAAATATTTACAAAAAAAGGCACGCACTGTAGAGTTCATAAAGCAAAGTAAGATTTCATGTTTGCATAAAAAGCAATAGTAAGAAAGAAAGAAAGTTACTGTTTTGTGTAGCTAGCAGATAATTAGGTCTCTGACCCCAGAAGTAGAAATGATGTGAAAGAATGGAAAGGAAGTTACTGCTTCCTAATAACTGTTGCTGCTGCTGGCTAATATATCCACTGCTGTCTTAAGATCTTGTGTAAGTGTCAAAAATAAAAGAGAATTTCAAGGTGTTTAGAAAAAATCTGGGCAAAAAACTTATTTGAGCACTTTTTAGCCTGTTGCATACATTTCTCATGATTTGCAACAACAACAACAAAAAAGCTTATGATTCTGGGCTTCTTTGAATGGAGACTCAAATTAAAGCTGGAGAACGAAATAGTATATCAAGCCAGTACACCAGAGTTAGAGTGCATATAGAATCATAGAAAGGTTTGGTTTGGAAAGGACCTCAAAGGTCATCTAGTTCGAGCCCCCATGCCATGGGTAGGGACACCTTCCACTAGATTAGATTGCCCAAAGCCCCATCCAACCTGGACTTGAACAGTTCTGGGGGAGGGCATTCACAACTAATATCAACTTGTTCCAGTGTCTTGCCACCCTCACAGTGAAGAATTTCTTTCTAATATCTATTCTTATTTTACCCTCTTTCAGTTCAAAATCCATTACCTCTTCCTTGTCTGTCACTACAAGCCCTCCTCATCTTTTCTGTGGGCCCCATTTAGGTACAGAAAGGCTGCCTTCCAGAGCCTTCTCCTCCAGGCTGAACAATCCCAACTCTCTGTCTGTCTTTATAGGAGAGTTGCTCCAGACCTTTCATCGTCTTCATGTCCCTCTTCGGGACTTCCTCCAGCAAGTCCATGTCCTTTTTATGTTGGGGGCCCCAGAGCTGGACACAGCACTCCAGGTGGCCATTGCAGAGTAGAAGGGGGGAAATCACCTCCCTCAGCATGCTGGCCATGCTTCTTTTGATGCAGCCCAGCGTATGTTTGGCCTTCTGAGTTGTGAGGTTATATTGCTAGGTCATGTTTTGCTTTTCATCAACCAGCACTCCCAAGTCCTTCTGCAGGTCTACTCTCAGTCCATTCTCTGCTCAGCCTGTTACGTGTCCTTGGGATTTCCCAACCCTTGTGTTAAACTGGACATATTCTGTATTTCACGATTAATATTTAGTAATCTTGTTACTAAAATTTTGGTTATATATGTTTATTTGATTGATTTTAAAGTACGAGTAGTTTTCATCACTACCCCTCTACCAGGAGGTTGAATTTCATTGGTGATGCAGGGAATGACAGTAAGACTTGGAAGCAAACAGAAGCAAAACATGAAGAATGTATTTCTTTCTGCTTTAAAATGCAATGACAATTGGACATGAAAGGCTCTTTGCCCAGTGTGACACTTAAAGACTGTGTTGTTGTCTGCGTTTCTCAGTCTCTTAAGCTCACAAAAGTAGCCCAGACAGTTTGCTGACCTCAGATAGACCTTTAAGTCTCTGACTTGTCAGACAAGAGGGGCAGGACACTTAATTGGCATTCAGATCACAAGCAGCCACTGGGCTCAGCGCATAGCCAAGTACTGCTTTAGGATTTAGACAAAGCCACTCTGGCAAAACATCCCAGTTGTCAGGGTAGCTGGCGGTTTCCTAAAGAACTGTTACATAATGGAGAGACTGAGAAAAGCTTTAGGATGCAAATTTTTTTAAAAGTAAAAATTAAGAAAAAAAGAAAAAAAAAGAATGTGGCTGCAATTTGTGAAAAGAACACCCTTCCCCCCTCCAATGATCTCATTCATTGTTTCCTCCTTCTGTTTAACTTCTCAGGGTCATAAATGTAGTTTGCTGTTTAAAACTGTAGTGATGTAACTCCAAAGGTATTTTGTGGAAGTGGGAAGGGGAATTAGCTGGAAGTATTTGAGAATCAACACTTAGATATTTATTAGCTTTACTAGAGGTCAGCTATTTGCATTTCTTCTTCTTTGTGCTTAGTGTAATGTAAACTGGGAATTCGGCTATAGAGTGAATGTTTACATTTGAAACATCCTGTGGAACAGAAGCGAACGTTGTGTTTATTGCTACAGCTGCCTCCTCGGGTGAAATCGTGATCTAAAGTCTTGCTGGTCCCTGGCCAGATTACAGCCTGCCCCTATGTGCCGATCCGCTTACACGATGCCAGGTTTTGATGCTACCTGGTACTGTTCCTCCCCTGCAAGTACCACAGGGACATCATCCCGGGTACCACTCTGAAAGCCGCTTACAGCCCCTGCCCGCCCTGGGATGTAAGAGGAGCAATGCATTATATGGCATTGGGGTTGTGAAAGTGAGCACCACAAAGGCTACTTAAAAAGAGTTGCTGTGCTGCGCTTAGAGTGGTGTGGGGGACTCTAATCTCCGTCACAATGCGCTAGCTCTGCCACGGATATTTTGGTGTAAGCAAATTTCATTTAGTCAGCCTTAGTTGCAAACACATTACAATGTTTTAGTTATAATATGGCCCAGTTCAGCAAACTGATTTTCAAAGTGTACTTATTTTAAATATTTTTACAAGTACTGCTGTCTCAACCCTTTGAAATACTGTTCTAGCCACTAGACACTGCTTATTTGTTAAACAACAGACCAGCAGAGTACTTTCACCCAATCTGCTGAAGGATTTCAGAGAGCATGTGTGCTTTCTATAAGCATATGATCCTGTTAGGTTCTTCAGGGGTTTTTTGGGGGGGAGGGGTTGCTTTTTGTTTGTTTGGTTTTTTTTTTAAGAAATTGGGAGGAATGGAGTGTGGCAGTGGTCAGAGAACACAACTTAGAGCACGTATTCTTGTAGGGAGAGTGTACTTTTCCAAAAGCTTGGTCTGTGAGGAAGGATGTTTTGCCAAAAGCCTGTTAGGTGTTTGAGGTATCCTTACAGAAACACTTAAATGTCATTGACTTAATTTCTTCCCTAGAAAACCAAGACACTAAATTATGTTTTCTAGCTGGTCTGTAAGCATGACTTTTGCCATTGCAGCAAATAATTAAGAGGAGTGAAAAACAATGAAAAATCATTTTGGGAAGTCTGAACCATTGATAATATTGTTACAGTATCAGTAATCATTCCCAAAACATGTTGGCAGTAGTCATGACCCAGTGTCCTACAGCGTATGAGGTGTTGCCAAAGTAGCCTGCCATTAATCTAGTTGTATTTCATTTGGTATGTTGGTAGAGTAGTTCTACCTTGCGAACAGGGTAGTTCATTGGTCCCAGTAGCCTGGACAGTTACAACTTCAGGTGGTCATTCTTGTTTAGGCTTTAGTGCTCTGGAGTGTTTGATTTGATGACTATTGTCCATGCCAAGTTGTTTCTGACAGCCTTTTTAATTGCTTCTGCTAACTTTGTTCACTGCTAGTTGTTTCTGAAACTGAGGTGGGGTCTAAGTACTCCCATTAGCTATGCCTTTTAGCTTGCTCTGCCATCTAGTCTATTAGCTGCAATTCCTCTGTTGCTTTTAATCTTCTCTAATAGCATCCCGGAGTGTGTCATTTTTGCAATAGACAGTCAGCTACACAACCTCTGTGAAGAAGGGGAATTTCCAAAAAGAGATTTTCCTTTCCTTACCAACAGTTAAACTCTCACCTCAAAAAAACCTTTGCTGTATAAACTTTAATCAAAGCTTACAGGCTACAACTGTGGGCTACATATTTCACATGGAGGATACTGAGCACAGTTAGTTTGCTTTCATCAGCGTATTAATAAATTCTGTAATTTCTCTGGCATTGCAAGTTAGTAGATCTTAACAGGAAGACTTCAAAATAATATGATAAATATATGCAACGTCTGTGTAGGTGTGATGCTTTGGCTCATGCTAGGCACTTACTTTTTCACTCCTGATGGACACAAGCTAACAAATTACTCTTTTAAGAATCCTGAAAGAAAAGGCTGATTGTCCCCTTCAGACTTGTCCCTGTTTGCTTACCTGAACTTTCAGAAGAAGCCACTGGTCTATCTTAAAGATCCTCAGTCTGCCTGAAGAAATCCAGCAGCCAGATCTGATTTTCGTGAATATAATGCATGTGTAACCACTATATAGTGTTTTGCAAGAAGAATACAGTCTTAAAGCAGTAGTCTGTTATGTGACTTGCTAGGAATGTTAGCCAGGAAAATTAGCTTGATACACAAATTTCTGTTCTTTTCATCTATCCAACTCTTTTTCTTTAGGAAGATCTCACTTTTTGTCTAAGCACATGTAAAAAATGAAAAATCTGGATGCAGCATTCATGGAAAAGGGTTTTTTAAGAGAAAAGTGTAATGAAGTGCAGTGAATCAGAGGTAACTGTAATGCTATGAAACTCAGAATGGTCTCATGTTAAAATTAAGTTTCTTCTCTGGAACACATAGCTGATTAGTGTATATCTATATTTTTCCCTTTCCCTTTTTTTTTTTTAATTGACTGATGCACTTAAGACTTAAGCATATGCATGCTTAAGCATATGCCCCATAATAAACTGAATGTAAACATACAACTGTGTTTTTTGGGATACTGCTAGTTTGTAAAGCTGTAATAATCTTATCAAATAATGCATATTTCTTTGCAAATGCTGATAGCATGTACTTTCTTACTCTGATAGTTTTTCCCTGAAACACAGAAACAGTACATGCTTGTGTGTAAATAGGGTACCGGGCTCTAAACTTCCTCCTTATGTTGGAATTCAATGCAGTATTTCTCCTAATTAGTCGCCTTTGAGTCTCCCAGAGTCTTAAATAAACAAACAGAAAACGGATGTATCCACATGTAACTTTATGTGTGGTAATAATATGAATGGGTAGCAAACACCCTTATAGTCGTATTTTCTGTTCAGCATATAGCTGACTTGTTTGATAATAAAGTAACTGAACTGTATTTGTGTATCTACTTGGAGCTGTTTAAGCATTTCACAGCTGTTTGTTCCCCCCTTCCAGCCCCTTCCTGTGTGTCAGTAGAAGCTACTGTTCCCATCAGAAATTCTGTAATAAGCTAATAATTCTTTGTCTATTTTGCTACAAAATCGGAAGAGTTAGCTTAAACAAATATCTTTTCATGTGACAAGACAGAGAGATGATGATACACTTAGAGGCAGACATTAGTTTAGCTGATCTACCTAAAAGGGGGAAGAAGGGGTATGCTAACTGTGACCTTTGCATAGGCATTTCAGCTTACATCTTTTGGTGTAGCAGCAGCGTTCATAGAAGTAAGCAGTGTTGGGCTAGGGAATTAAACTGACATAAAAAAAATATACCAAAACCAAAGGTCTAGCTCATTGAATTACCATATTGCAAGTCAAATGAATGGTAGTATTGATGCTGTGCAGGGTTTGCATTTTTTTCAGTGGCTGGGTGCTGCTGTATTGTGAAATTTGATTTGGAATTACGATGTGAGAGCTAGGAATGCAACATCACAAAAATAGCTCTAATACAAGATGACATTCTGTAACTGTTAGTGTATGTTGGAAGCTTACGGTAGCTCTGAATCTGGTGTTTCTTCATATTTGAATATGAAAGCTGTAAATATAGAAATTTTTATTATTATTGCTTGCCATATTTTTCTGTCTCTTAAAAAAGAGGCAGCAGAGAAAAATGTCCATGTCATTGTGTGCATTGTCTGTTCCATTGAAAGCTTCACTACATAAGTCTTTGCTGTAACAGCTGATGGAGAGCATGAGAGTGAGTATTGGTTTGTTACCCTCTGGTCTTCTCAAAGGATGGTTTCTCTCTGAAAGCCCAGAAACCAGCTTTGCCTGGAATTTTCTAAACATATGATGCTCCCTGCATTTCTGTGGGAGGTCTCATAATATTACAAGTTTTTATTACTCTTTTTGGTCATTCTTTTGGTCTCTTAGGGAAAAACTGCTATGAATGCAGTGTGTATGGCTTGGCTGGCCCAACAGAACTGAAGCTTTCGTATAATTTCCATCTGCGTCGAAGTCCGTGGGAAGAAAGTAGTGGCCATTGTTAAAAATGTACAGAGCTCTGTATATCACCCAGTGTGGACATCCACAAAAACCAGAACTCCTCTATTACAGGTGGAAAAAGCATTAGAGGAACCTTAGGTATATTTTGATACTTGTGGAGGATGTCAAATTAACCTGTTAACAGGTTTAGGAAGTCTCCTGGTCTTGGAAAGGTGCTGTATCACAAACATTCCTGTGCTGGTCAGAGATTTTTGTTCATGTTTCACCCAAGGTGAAAGAACCTCTTGCTTTCCATCACCTGTAGCCTGTTTTTCTTCTAGGACCATGGATTTATAATTTTTATTGCTTCCTTCTGGTTGTGTTCTTACTCACTGGGCAGTCCCGGTCTTTGCCTGTTAAGCTTTTCATTTGTGAAAAATCTCTTTGCTCAGAAGGTCATGAATATGAAATTACTCAGTTCATCAGTGGTTAAAGTCTGGCAATTCACAGGGTTGGAGAATTGGATTTTGGCTCTCTAGGCGACACTGCCAAGCTTATAAAGCTAGCATATTAGGGTTTGCCTTTGGAGAAAAGGCCAGTTCCTGTTGAACTCACCTACAAACATCACTGTGGTGGAGCAGATGGAACTGCTGAAAACAAAGAGCTGTGTATATACCACGAAAGACTGAGTGAGAATGGAAAAAAACCCACTGGAATATGTAATTTTAGTAAGAATAAAGCATAACGTAGAGGTGCTTTGTATGTATTTTGTATTAAACAGAAGGAAGCACGTGCATTCTGACCAAATAATTTAAAAAAACATTGACTTGAAGTGTATTAGAATGAGTGGCTGTGTGCAAGCAAGACTTTTCACCACCCATTGTCTGATAAAACTAGAAGTTCTCGTTATAAAAAATAAATAATTATAGTTTCTGAGGACATTTCTGTAAAAAAGGGAAATCCTGAACATAGAAGGCTTACTATTTTTATGGTGCTGTTTTGGCAGTTGTCCTTGTTTGCTTGTTCATGATGAGTGTTAGATGAGTGACCTGACATTTGTAGGGCTGTTATTTAATGCAAACATCATCTTATAACTGTTAGCACTTTAATGGTAAGTATAAACTTCTCCTAGTGCATACTGAGCTGAGAGAATAGTAAACTTTAAACAGGAGGCTAGAACCTTAGCTTCACTTGCGTTTACAGATTGCAACCAACACAATACTGAACAGGTACAGGAAAAAAAAAGCCAAAGTGTAGGAAAACAGCTAATTATAGTAATTGCAGCTGGTTTCAAAGTACTTCTAACAGTTTGTGCATAATGCTTACTTGAAAGCATCAAATGGGCGCTAGTTGTGAAATAGAACACCTGTTTGTTGTTGAGCATGTGTTTATGCAGATGATTTTTGTTGTCAAAGCACCTTGATGTAGAGTAGTCCTGTTTACATTTACATTCTCCCCAAAGGATTAACAGTGTTCTCTCAATAAATTTGCAGTCTATTCTCCTCTCAAAGGCTGCTGTTTGGAGGGTGGTGTGAACAAGGCAACAAGTGCTTGCTAATCACTTGAATATACATAATTAGCGACAGTCTGGTGCACTGGAGTCTTTGTACAACCATAACAATACTGATTGGCAGCAGCAGATAACAATAGTTGTGGCAAGGTGCTATTTGTTGAACATTTGAAGGTGTTTTTCTTTTTTATTTGCAGTGGGCATTTTGAGTTAATTATGCCATTATTCTGGAACACTCTTACTGTGTTGTGTTAATGTCAGAGTTAAAGATCGATCATGTGGCCTCGTGTATACAAAGGAATAAGACCTTTAGTAAATCCTTTGCTTCTTTTGAGACTAAGCTGGTTTCCTTTTTTTTTTTCCTTCATAGTGTTATGAGACTAAGCTGGATTCCATTTTTTTCCTTCCTATTTTTATATAACCCAAAGTCAAACTAGAAGGTATGCCTAAAAATCTGGGAGATGAATGTGTGTGGTGGTAACTCTCGTATTCTACAGCGATCAGTTTTGTGACTGGCTCTATTTGACAGGTTCAGTACTTTAGAAAACAAATAGAAAATAATTGAT
Organism: Chloroceryle amazona; assembly: GCA_027560015.1. Lineage (NCBI taxonomy): Eukaryota > Metazoa > Chordata > Aves > Coraciiformes > Cerylidae > Chloroceryle > Chloroceryle amazona. The sequence continues at coordinate 55,759 of JANHFX010003969.1, forward strand.
AATAAAATTTATGGATACCATGAAAGAAAATTATCTCAGTTGCTTTTAATATATTTTATGTTCAAACAAAATGTGGTTTAATATGGCAAAATGCTTAACATCAGTTTAAAGGAAAATACTAGAACGAGTAGACTGTTTATGAACATCTAGAAAATGAGATGAGTCTCTGGATTTGTCAAGGTTAAATTGTATCAAACTCTTACACAGTTCCTTTTATTGACAAGGTAGCAGTCTTTTCTGTATAGGAGAGAAGTTTTGAATGTTGTATCTTGGATTTAGTCAGGCTTCTGATATTCTGTGAATAACATTTTCAGAAGGAAGCAAGAGACACATTGGTTAGATGAAACAACTCAGGTTTGTTTCTAGGAGCAAAATGTTAGAAACTGTGCTGAGTAATTATTAAATTTTGGTGTCAAAATGGAAGTAAATATAGAGTAGAATTTTTTAGGCTGATTTCCCGTCTTCTGCCTAGGTGGTACTTTTGTTAGTAGGATGAGCAATGGAAAAGAGGATGGTTATTAATGTTTTGAGGTGCCTTCAAAATGAAAGGGACTGAAGGTATGCGGGAGGATGGGAATAAAATTCAGAATGGTATCAGTAATGTGGAGACATGTGCTCTAGAATTATCTACTTTACAAAAAAATGAATGGAGAATGAGTGGCAAGGTAAGTAGCTCTTCAGAAAGAAGTCCAGTAGGTTACCATGGGTCACAAACTGGATATTATCTATATCACGCAGTTGTGGAGAAGACAAAAACAGGCATGTATAAACAGTAATATAGCCTGTAAGATGCATCCTTCTGCTCAGTTGAGCAGTCAAGGTCTTAGCTGGACAACTGCATCCATTTCTGGGTGCTGCAGTTCAAGATTATATAAAGACTATAAACAGAGACCAGCAATGAGAGTGATCAGAAATTTAGAGAAATAAGTACATAAGAAAAGAGAAGTGATAATACAATCTTTTTGTCATGCCTACTGGAGAGCAGAGAGGAAATGATGGTTTTAAATTATTGCAAGGTAGTTGGGTTACAAAGTGGGAAAACTTTTCAAGTAAGCCTAACATAAGAAATAGCCAACTGAGTTGTACCAGTGGCCCATCAAGCCTGGTATTCTGTCTGCAGCAGTGGCAGAAGAGATGCAGTTAGAGAGAGCTCGCAAGCTTGGCCCTTTTATTGCCTTTCATTCCACTTGCACTTTCCCAGGGTCCAGAACTGTTGTATTAGTAAAGATACTTGGTGTATCTCTGTGTGATCCTTCTAGTATCCAGTTATGGTCCTGTTTCATCCAGGTAACTGTTATATTGTGGTATTTGGTGAACAGCAGCAGTTCTGCACTTACTGACTACTTCAGCCACCTCCTCTCCAAACTAAAGAACTCCTATTTTTTCATGCTCTCTTAGAAGAGGCTCTTGCTCCATTCCTGGATTGTTTTGGTTGCCCTTCTCTGTATTTTCTCATAATTCCACTACATTCTTCCTGAGATGTGGAGATGAGACTGCACAGGGTAATGAAAATGTGGGCACAGCAGTATTTTCTGTATCAGCAAAATTATGTCCTTTCTCTTATTCTCAGTATCCTTTCTGACATGCCCAACATTTTGTCAGGTTTTTTTTGGCTGCTGCTGTACATGACCATATGATTTCATAGAGCTGTCAGTGGTGAATCCTGGACTCAAATAAACTATAATTTGTGGTGCTAAGGTAAACATTGTGAGGCTTTATTTTTTTTTTGGTCCTAGATATATTACTTCACAGTTATGTAGCTGAAGTTCATTTGACATGTTTTCCGACTCAATTTTGTGAGATCCTTCTGTTTTTTTTTTTGTGCCGAGACATGGTGTTTGACTATCCACAACAGTGCAGTATCACCTGTAAACTGTGGGATTTCATGGATTGCACCACTGTCCAGGTCATTGATGGTGTTGTATAGAAGTGATGCCAGCATGGTTCCCTGAGGGACCCTCCTCACTGTCTTATGCTGAAAAGTGAGCACTAAGGCTTATGTTTTGTTTCCTTTTTCTTTCTCACCTGTATAAGAACCTCTTCGATCCTGTGGCAACTTAATTCCTTTAATTGTTTTTGGGAGGAACATTTACAAACACATTATGCCTACTGGGTACCCTTTGCTCTCATGTTTATTGTCCCTCTCAAAGAAATCCCATCAGGTTGGTGAGGCAGGCTTTCCTTTCACAGCAGCCATGATGACTTTTTCCCAACAGATCCATGTCATCTCATGTTCTCTGTGATCTTATTTGTTACAGAATCTAGTGACTTACCAGAAGCAGGAGTCAGACTCACAGACTCACCCTCTAGAATCTCTTTTTTGTTTGAAGTTGTGTTACCAGTCCATCAGTCTACTGGCCATTTGTAGTGATGGGTTGTACGAGCACCTCTGTGCTTTCACATTTGATTTCCTTCAGCGCTCCTGGCTGGCTGTCAACCAGTCTTGGTGACTTACTGACATTTAATAATTCCTACATGTTTACATTAAATAATCTAGTTTTGACTTGTCCACTACAGGGCATGGTCTGGATTTGAGTACCTTTCCAGTGTGTTTAGCAATAAAGACTAGGGTGAATAATTCGTAGTGCTTCTCTGCAATTGCCTTATTATTCTTGAGTTCCCTTTCTGTGCCTTTGTTATTGAGCAGTCCCACTGATTTCTTGTCCAGCTTTCTGTTTTTCATGATGGACGTCACTTGCAAGCAGCCTATCAAATTCTTTTCGAGTTCTTTTAATTTTGTGTTTACATTATCGTGTCATATTTTAACAGCCATTTTTCCCAGTCTTGCAGTATTTTTAATAGTGTTCTGCCTGTTTGTAAGGTCTTTTGAACTGGTCCTTTTCAATTTTTTTTTTACTCTTTTTTTTTTTTTTTAATTTCAGCTATATTTTTCTGTTCATGTGGACTATTTGTGTGCAAGATGTACTTGGGCATCTTTCCTACACTCCAGTGCTAAATGTAATCATGACAAATTCGGATAGATTCCTGGGTGATGGAGAAATCTTCTACTAGAGAAATAGTATAATAGCTAATAGTAGTTAAAAGTAGTAATAGTAGTTTTCATCCTTTTTGCAGATCCAGAATGATCTGTGAACTGCTTTGGAAAAATACAAAAGGTTACAGAAAAGAAAGCAGCCAACTTGTCTAGGGAATAGGACATAGAACTTCTCTTGTTATTTAGGACTGTGTTCCTGATGGAAAATGATAGGGTTCTGTCATGGTTTAGGGTCAGGGTGAACAATAACAGATGCACTCTATTAACCCCCCTCCCCAAAAGGAAGGAGAAAGGGAATAAGGGAGAGAGACTTAGTGATTAGAAAAGGAAACTGGAACAGCTTTAATGAAAATGAAAATAAGAATAATAAAAATGTAATATATACAAATATATACAAAACCAGTATCGAACCCAAACCCCTGATGGTAATTACATCACCATCACCACTGATGCTGAACGAAGGCAGAACGGACAGAGTCCTCCTTGGATGCTCTGAGGAAGGAACTGAAAGAGGACCTGAGCCAAGCCAAGCAAAGCTGGCAAAGCGGTCCAAGAGGGGAGAAGAGACAGGGAAAGACCCTCCAGATCCCTCTGCTTTATACCGAATATGACGTAGATGGGCTGGAATACCTCGTTGGTCAGTTTGGGGTCACCTGCCCTGTCTGCTTCTCCCTGCAGGTGCAGCCTTTCACTTTCTGCACCCCCCCAGTGTGGTGCACAAGATCCAGCAGTGGCCTTGGTCTGCACACCAATCCTTGGTAGTAACCCTAACCATGGGGTGTTTTCCCAGGCAGTGTCTGCTGCTGGCAGTGATAACAGGCACCTAACTTCAGAAAGTGCAGTTAGAAGAACTGAGCTGAAAAGTAAAATCACTGAACAGAATTAGTTCTGTTCTCACTGAAATCAGGGCAGGTTCCATGAACCAGAAAATTTTGAAACCCATTGACTGAGTTAAACAAAATTTCTGGATTCTTGAATGCTTGTAATTCTTGAGCATTCCTAGTCAAGTTCGGTAGAAAATGGTTTCTTTGAAGCCTCTCAATTTGAATAGTAAGAATACAGAGAAGTAAATTAGCATAGGGAGATTGGAATTAAGAGTTCCATTCCAGTTTCTCTTTTCATATTTAATATCAGAATGAATATTTACATACTGGAGAAACAGGAGAGAAGAAAAATGATAATGTTTTCAGAAGAGAATTCAGAAAAGAATGACTTCAGAACTTGTGATTCTGAGAAACTGCATGATTCCTTGACAAGGGTTATAGGGTTGCCTTACCATAAAGAAGTACCTTAATGGTAAAATGTAAAGAGCTCTTCAATGTAGTAATATTAGGAGTAGTGAAGTTCTGTGGCTATATGTTCAATCGAGATGTATTCAGAACCAAAATGAGAGTCACTAAGAGCGAGATTGAAAAATACTAAGGAAAGCATCTTGATGCCAGAGTGCATTTTTGGAAGATAAGCGCAGATAATGGGGGGGAAATTCTATGGCCTATTTCCTTGAAGAAGTCACATTGAAATATTGAGATGTTCCTTTTTGACTTGAAATATATGATATTTTAAATAAAAATCACAAAATGTCCTATACAGATTTGCACACAAGATACTCATATTAGCATTGAAATGTAAATTTATTATTTGTCTGAGACTTGCTCAGAGTATTATTCAAACGGAACAGTAAAACTCCAGTTGCTCTCTCCTGAGATCTCTGCTGACATGCTGTTTGAGAAACACTGCATCAATATTAAAAGATAAAATTACTGTGGTTCCTAGTGTGTTTCATAGACTTTCTTAGCTGGGGACTGCTGTTTGGCACTTTCGTACTCAGTATTGCGGACAGTTAGAGCTCCCTTACTGAAGGTAGAGTGTCTGCCTACTTCTTTTGCTGTGTATTTTTCTTTTCTAAGCTACTACGTTAAGACCATTAGTTTGTTACACTTTTCTATGGCAAGGTATTGATTCATGGTAATCTTAATTTCTTAATATTGTTCTAACATATTAAGTAAACAGAGTTGTTTAAAGAGACTGTAAAAGCTCTTTTTCTAGTGTGTGGAGTGTTGGTGGGTTTAAGAATAAAAATGTTGTGTTTGTGGTAGCACAGATATGGTTTGAGAGAGAGTGCACACTATAAGTCACTGTTGATTTTCCTCCTTAAATGAAGGCAGGAGTGTTACTATTTCTGCATTTTCACCTTAGAAGCAAATGCTCATGAAGGGTGCAACTGGGCAGCACAACCATCCTTTTACTAACAGAGGCTGCAACCAGAAGCTGTGTGTTGTCTGCTTTGGTGCTTGTACAATCAACAATAGATACACATACAGCCCTCCCACTTGTTACTCACATAACGAGATCCTTTAAACAGATGCCCAGTGTGTCAGGGAGAGAGGGAAGTTTTGAAAACAGTATCCAGAGGATGTTTTCCTTTTATACCTGATCAGATTTAATGGTATGCTGCTAATGAAGGAGGAGGTTCAGATAGATGCTGCCCGGAACATATCCCCCTTGCCAGCTTGTGATGAATGTAGCAAGAATATGACTCGCTTGCTGATGGGATCAGTTATGTGATATTGCAGGAAACTGTCCTATTCCTGCCCTTCACCACCAGCCTTTTATTTCTAGTTGACTAGTGTGCTGCACAAGTGATAGGTCAGACAAGGAAGACCACTGAACATCAGGACTGGAAGGAGGAGGCAGGGTTTGTCCTCAGACAGATCAGCTGAGGTAGAATAAAAAATTGCATCTGGAATTTCTTAAGGGGGTTTTGTTGGGACTGGAGGGGTCTGAAAACAGACTTACTTGAGGAGAATTAGAAATATGTAGAGAACTAGAGTTTTTTCTCTAGCTTACTGATCACTGATCCCTTGATCTCACCTTATCCTGCCCCATATGGAGATAAAAAGTACATTAGAGAATGTCTGGATCTTTGGGAAATGTTCCTCCCCTTAATCATCTGAGATTGTCTAAAGGGGGCTTGCCGTTTGTAACCAGTAATCATGTCACTAAATTGCAGTCATTCCCTATCAAACTGTGATCTGTCGGTACAAGATCAAGCTGTCACTGAAAACTAAATAATCTTTGTATAAAATTCAGCTGAATTAATCTGTAGATACCTGGAAGAAAAACTTCTGTTAGAACTGTTTTGTCTGTGTTGCTGATGATTGCTGTTCTTATGTGCACACTTGGTAAAGAAAAATATCGAAGACTTTTAGAAGAGATGAAAAATTTGTGTGGCTGATGGGGATCTCAAATTCCCAAGGGAATGTCAGCATGGGAAAATGCACCAGCATCATAACAGGCACTCATCTGCAGCATGAGCCCTGGAAGACAAAGCAGCATTTTACCTCTCAGGATTAACAAACATGTGTCAGCGTTAGTATTGCTGTTTGGTAGTCAGGTGATAGACTGCCCATATGTCCTCATACCTCGTTCTGGCATGAGGGGTTTTTTTTTCCTCTCTTTGGAATCTGTTATAAAACATAGTTTTTATTCTGTTGTCATTTGTTCCAGTTATGTCACAGATATGAAATTTTAAAAGATGTTTTAAGAAGTTCTGTACCCGAATTTATTTTTCTCACTCTAAGTCTTTATTGTAAAGGCTTTGTTCTTTGTTTAGTTACCTTTACTGGGGACATACAAATAAGATTATAAAACATAGATGACTTTGATCAAAGGAAACTTAAGTATATAAATAATTATGCTATAAATGCTCTAAATAGGAAGATGAATGTTTAAGAGTTTTTCAGGCACCTACACAGCACAAATCCCTTCCCACAGTGCAACATGGTCCTTTGGCGGTGCCATGCTCCCAAATTGCACAGGGAAAAAGGAAAGAAGGAAGAGGTTTTTGTCAGACACTTAAAATTTGCAGCTAAGTGAAAAAGTGTCCTCACCACTGTCTCTTGGATTTGGACCAGCAAGGTGAGGATTTCTTGACGTAATAAAATAATTTAGCAGCTAATGCTTTGCAGTGGGGAGAAATGGAAGATAATGTGTGGCTTCAAACTATCATGAAGTTAAGAGGTTTAATTTAAAAATAGCTGCAAGCTTGGAGAAATGGTGTTTTCTATCTTTTAGTACTTTATCACTGCTTTTTATTACTGCAAGGAAATTATTTGTAGTTCATTTTAAGCAAATTAGAAAATGTGAGTGTTACATCAGTGTTATGCAAACATCGTTTAAAGGCTGATGGAAACATAAAGTATGGATTTTGCCTCACTCTTCCATGGGTTTCTATATCCATTGTTGATCACATTCTTATATTTCAGGTATTTAGATTTTACTTAGTTTATTACTTTTAAAGGGAGCTGCAACCATGATTCTAAAGGAATTCTGTAATTCGTTAAAATAAAAACAAGACACACAAGTACCTCTACTAAATGTGTTGATTAAAATGGACATTTCTGAACCTTCTACAGACAATACCTGCTCAGATGTGACAGCATTTGTGACATCACCAGTACAGACTTTGACAAGGATTTTGAAGTCAGTGTTGTAAGTCAGTTTCCATTTTGTTTTTATTAATTAGAAAATTGTGCTGTTTACTTTCTAGAGGAAAAAAAATCCACTAAACCCACATCAAATTTGTTTAATTTAATAGTAATGTAAATGCATTTTTTGAAAATTACAGTTCCTTATTGGTCCCTATTATTTTGGTGTCACAAATGTTAAATATTTGGTGCCCATTAATTATTGTATGTATAAATCAGAATTTCAGAAAGGCCAGATGTAGGAGGAGGTTATCAGTGTTTTTCTCTTGTATGAAATTTGACTTCTGTATTGAACAAAATAATTGTCAAGTTTGCTGAGATCCTATAAGTTATTAGACTACCTTTTGCATCACAACTGTTTGGAAGTGAAGTCATTAAAAACTTTTCAGTAATTCAAATTAGAAAAAAAAAAACACATTTGCTCATAGGAGATAAACCATAATGTGTGTCTGTTAATGAAAAAACAGTAATAAAAGTTTATCCTGAGGTTGGCTAGATAAATTTATATGTCTTGTTCGGTCATCTTTCAGTTCCATCTTGTGGATGGAATTTTGGGGTTCATAATTTCTAGCTCTGTTTTAAAAGTTTCTGAAGTGTCTGAAAATGAGGCAAAAATTTTATGCCAGTAAAACTGCAGGGTTGAGAAGTCTGCATTTCTGCTGAGAGGACTGGAAAAACTTGAAGCACAAGCTTTTTAATACTTCACTTGCCTAAATATTTATTGCAATTGTAATATAATAAAATAATGCAAAATAAAATACTGTATTTAAAATGGAACAGTATTACAATTCTTATGTGAGTGTTATGAGCAGTTTTATTCATTTTAAGGCAGTGAAATATTTTAGAAGTACTTAGAATCCTCAGGTTAAAAACTTGAGTGTTTTTTTTGTTTGTTTGTTTCTATTACTTCAATTATAGTCTGCAAATTTCAGAAAATATTGACCAGATTGTTCTCATCTTCTTGACACTAGTTTATAGTATGGGAAATATTGCATGGCTGACTCAAAATATCAATTTATATTGGGATCTCTGCGTTCCTAAGATTTTGTAAATACCATTAAATTATCAAAGTACTGTATATCTGTCTTTTTTCAAATAGTGAATTTTAAGTGATTTTTCAATTATTTGCCAGAGTACAGAGATTTGTACATATTCCCTAGAGTTTACATAGTTTTTATATATAATTTCTCTGTTCGTGTGTAAAGAAAATGTCAGAACATATTCTGACACATATGTCAGAATGTACTTGTATAGAATGTGCAATTTTATTATGGAATTCTGTGGTTTAACATCATATCAGAGCTATTGTGGCATCATTGCTTAAAGATGCAGCTGATCTTGGAAATTTAAGTCACTTTAACCTGATTTTCTAACTTAACTGAAAACCAGGAATTGCAATAACAAGGTAGACCAACAGTTCAATTAATCAGTAACCAATCTTCTGTTAAGTCCTTGCTGATGCACCTTCTCCATTGCATCTTTCTTGCCTCCCTGTCTCTCCTTTGTGCTGATACTAGCTGGACAGTGAGCTGAAATTGTTTTGATCTGGTCAAAACCTATTTTCAGGGGGTGTAATAATTTTGTAGATGGGCTCAGCTGGGTGGATGCCAGCACTGACGCAGTGGAGTGGGACATGGGAAGAAGAGAAGGAGATGTTCACAAGTGTTCTTATCTTCCCCAATGCATTGTGCTGATAGATAGTAGATTGGCCACACTGGTTCACCTTAAATACAAAGGACTGTGACTTTCATTCACCATCAGTCATACCTGCCTAGTACCAGATTTGTGCTAGGACAAAAATGCATAGCGATTAAAGGAAGAACCCACCTGTGTGTTTACTCCAGTTTCCTGAAGGTGAGATTTTTATTTTTTGAGAGCAAGCGCTCACACAAGTTTGCAGATGCCTCACAGCATTCAAGGAGAGGTTGAACTTTTTCTAAAGGTGCTAGTAGATGTTGGCTTTTGAATTGGCATTGCTGTGGTGCAAACCGCTAGTTACGTGGTGACACTACAGAATCCAGTGAGAACTGTAGATGCTGAATGTTTGAAAATATATTTCAGGACTCCTCTGACAGTGTGCTTCTGTGAGATGACCGATATTCTACTATTGGCCATTTGTGTTGTTAAGTCCTTTAGTCAATAGTTCTTCTTTCGAAACCAGAGCCTCACCCAGGTTTACTCTGCTGCTTTTCTCTAACTTTGGTTATTATTTTTTGCGTGTCTGTGTTTTGTCTCTGAAGTCCTTCTGTTCTCGTCATTTTTGTTTTTAATGTAGTTAGCAAAACTGTAATGGAAGTGTTTATCATGGAATAATAATATTTTCAGTGTTCCTAAAATTGTGTAACATTACATGTTATAATATTTTTCTTTATTCCTTCTCTGTACTACACGCTTAAAAAAGGTTACATTAATTGTTCTTTAGTGGTTGATTTAAAACTAAACACAGTGTATGAGTATTTCAGGTTATTCCTGTAACTGCTTATTAATTCAAGTCATTCTTCACTGCATTTCATCTGGTGTTTCTCAGCTCACTGGCATAGCTTTGCCACTCTGAAATTCTTCACATTCATACTAAACTTGAATAGTTTTACTCTCTTGCAGTATATTCAGTGGTGATCACAGATCATTGTTCTGAATAGAGAACTGTAGAGCACCATGGACTGAAATTTGACTATGTAATCCTGTTTTGCTCTCTTCCTTTTATCCAGTTTCCTATTTCTGTTCTGCTCCACCACACAGCTTTTTTCATCCACACAACTGCGGTTTCCTTAAACTTATTAAAACCTTTTTAGGAGTTGAAATAACTCATGGTAGTCTTTATCCATTTTATCTTCTTAAAGAAATCCTGTATGGAAGGACATGATTTTTTCTACTCAAAGGCAGTGCTGCCTTGTTTGTCTTATGTCAGTTTGCATTATTTAACTTCAAGATTTAAAAGAGAATCACAAAGGGTTTTCCTCAATTACCACCTGGCCAATGGACTTGAAATTTGCAAGGTTTGATGTTTTTTTACAACCTTTTTTGGTTCTTCTTGGGGGTGTAATTCTCTATTTATAATCCTTCAGTTTAACTGTCATCGTTGAAGGGTAGCTGTTTTTGCCAGTAGATTTCACCTCAAAATTTCTTAGAAAATATGGATGTATTCTGCCTAGTTCTGGGACTCCTTAGTACCTAGCACTTTGCTCCAATAGGATGTTTTTGACCCAGAGACAGTGAAAGTATTTGTCTGGTACCTGATGCAGATTTCTGTTGTCTTCTGAGGTGAAAGACCACTAGAAAGAAACCGTTCTGTTTCTTTGCAAGTATCTTTATCCTGAGTGGCAGACTTTATTTTATGTCTGGTTAATTTTTGACCAATTTTTCATCCCTTATTTTGCTTGAGTTTTTTATTTCCCTTGCTAAGAAGTTCGCTACATGTTATTTTCTATAAGCAGTACTTCTAAGGGTTAGTAATTCTGGCATTTAACTACCGTGTTTCCTTTATTTAAAGAAGCCTGCATTTTCTTACCTCCACTCAGTTGGTTCCTTATCTTCGGTGATTCCAGAATGATTTGGTAGCATGAACAGGGTGAAAAGCTGGAAGTATGTGGTAAAGAGCAAGCAGACCATGAGAGTTGGATGGTATATTTTCCAAATTTTGAAGATCCTTCTGAATTAAGTGTTTGAATTGCTAACAAAACCACTGCAAAATACAATGCGGGAGAAAAATAGGAGTGGAGGTGGGGGAATGGATCTGAAGTCTTTGTCTCCCTCCTATGCACCATGCTGAAGTTCAGTTTCACCTTTAAATTAAGGAGCCGTTCCTTTCCCAAGTACAATGGTACTGAAATACTTTGTGGTACTGTTAAATGAATCTTGAATTAATTCTTCTATACCGCATGGACGGAAAGGAAAATATCTCCCCCTCATGTGCTTTGGAGCCACCACTATCAAGGAGTATTAGTGTCAATAAATTATTTTCTGAACTTTTATTATGTGTGATATTTAGCCAGTTTGAGAGAAATAATAAAAAAAATCCTTGAAGTGGACACTATTTAAATTTGGGGGCATGGGATTTTTTGCAGTTAAATAGATTGCTATGGTAGGCCAATATATTAAGCTCAGACAGTTTTGCTGCTAATTACACACAACTTCTCTGGAGTATCGGATATTCAGATCCATTTTATGAATATGGTAGAGAGAATAACAACTGTAAAACAAAGCACTGTGCATGTAAGTGACTGTTAGCGTGTATTTCAGAAGGGATAAATGCTCACCATATGGTACAATTACTGTGTCCAAGTTTTCAAATTAGCTTCTCTCATCCTCCTTATTACTGTCTTTAAAAAGAGAGGAAAAAAACCCAACATGATTTATCTACTCTGCAGCAGAACTCTTGACGCAAAACAGCAGCCCAGTTCTGTCCAGTTTTTTTTTCCTAGCATAATAGAGGCTGTCGGACTTTTTTATACTAATTACTGTGTGAGCCTCAGATGAACCCCCTTCAATTCACAGGGCTTTGTTAAGGGAGGAGCTGTCAATGTGTCTGCCCGTTTGCAGCTGTGCTGTGGCTTTAGCTTGCTTAACATTATGCTGCTTTTTAGACTTGACAGAAGGGATTTTTTTTTTTTTTTTTTTTTTTTTTTTTTATTAAGGCAAAGCAGCCTTGTAGCGAAATGGTTTAAGCAGCTGCATTGTGGGGAAGCACAAAGAAGTTATTATTGTGTCTGTTTAGGGGGGTCGGATGGAGGGGGGAGATATTCGGCTGCTGTTGATGCCGATTGTTGACTTGCCATCTGCCAGATAGGGAGAAGAAAAAAATGACAGCTCCAGCAGGGTGTTCAAGAGGTTGTTTGGAGAGACGCATAAACATGTGCAGATGTCGAACTGAATAATGGCAAGAACTTGAGACGGTTTATGATGCTGCTGTTGTGTGTGCATATACAGAATGAATGTATGTGGAGATTTGGTTAGAAGGAGGGTACATATTAATTATCATTGTCCCCCACCGCCTCCTTTACTTCTGTTAATTAGTTCAGGAGTTTAGTATCTTCCCTCCCTCTGTTGTTTATTCCTAAAAAGAGCCTTTTCTTGCAGGGAAGAAAACTTTTGATTTTTTCCATGTGGTGGGTTTAAAAAAAACAACATAACTTGATAAATTTGGTACTTGTGGAAGTAGAAAAGTAATGCAGTTATTTCAGTCTCAGACATTTGGTGGACAGGTGCTATACAAGTTCTTACATAGCTTTGTCTGTCTACCTCAAGACTGATATGTTGCATACCCCTACTGTTACATCCTGATCTTTTCTTATGCAGATAGTGCCAATTGCTGATTGTCTAGTATTATATAGTAGACAAGTAAATGCTAGGGGTTAGGCTGAAATCTAGCAACTAATTTTCTCTTTCACTTGATCTTATTTTCAGCTCTTTATCCAAAGGCAAGGAGCTGGTCAGGCATAACTTAGATTTTCCTGTTTGACAGTTGCACATAAAATAAATTTGGATCGCTATATAGGAAAAACAATTTTCTTTCTTCCACTAAAATCCTTTCTTATTTCTTGCTCAGTGATTTCTGATGCTGATGAGTTTCCAGAGTGAAGTGAAAGAAATGTGCAAAAGGATACAAACATGGAGGGAAATTAAGTTAGCCCAGAAGGGCTATATGAAAGCATTGTCTTATCCAGGTGATCTCTTACTTTAAAGATAAAAAAGAAAAAATAAATAAATAAAATTTTCTTTTCTGATAGTATGTTAAATTCAACATTCTGGTATCTGTTTTGAACCGAAAAATAGAAAATGTAATAGTGGTTCAGATGCACTGTGGCTGTGGATTGCAGACATGTCTTCAGTTATCACTATATAACAGGGTCTTTTGGTCAGTCACAGCATGACTTAAATATTATCTCAATGAACCTAACCACCCCTACCCACCAAGCCATCACCAAAAGTGAAACCCTCCTTACTGTGTCTTCTGTCTTAGGTCTCATAAGCATCATGCCTGTAGGTCATTGATAACAGTAACTGGTGATAGGAGCTTGTGATCCTCACTGTGGCAGAGTGGAAAGAGTCAGTTTTGGTTTATGGCATCTTAATTTTAATTGAAAATTCAGGTGTGGCTGCTTCCTACCCAAGCACTGACTTCATCTGAGCCTAGACAGAAGTTCACAGCATGCAGAGAATTGATTTTTGCCTTTAGTTGGGTTGTTGATTCTTCACAGCATTGTCTCATTTTCTGTGTTCCGTTGATGCTGGTGTGAAGCCCAGGTTACTCTGGGTAGTGCTGCATTGTTGCTTACCATGAAGCATTTCATGCAACCAAAGGGTTCTCCTGATGTGTGCAGCCGTAATGGAGCTGTTCTTTCAACTCGGGCAGTTTGAGGAATGCTTCTGTATAACTTGATCTGATTCTTTGCAAATGATGCAGGCTAAATGATAAAGCAGAAAGGTTGAGTTCAGCGATGTGCATGAGGAATAAATGTAGGTGAGCAATGTTGATGCTAGCTTTTTGGTACCTGGCAGGGTCTGAGTCTAGAAGCACACCTAGTGACAAGGAGAAAGTTCAGAGGAGCTGTTTTAAAATTCTTGCAATGCGCCTGTTTTAAAAGTGAGACATTTTGCTTTGTGAAAACATACAAGTATACCAGTTACGAGAGGGGAAAGTCGCATAACTTTTGACAACACATTCATCTGTCAAAGAAATCTAGCTGAATGATAATGCTATTGTCAAACTTATCATACTCTTTTTGCAAACAATAGAAAGTTGGAGATTTCTTGTGTAAACTAGAGTTGGCTGTTTTACAAATTGTGAGTAGAGAATATTAAGAAGATGTTTAATTCAATTTAGCTACATGTAAAAAGCATTTACATATATTTGTAGAGAGTACATGAGTTTATATCATTGCTGTGGCTGACTGTCTTATTCAGTGTAATTTATAAATTTATATTTGTATATTTGTCCTGATCTTAACAATATTTTCAAAATCTGAAAAAGATCCCTTGGTCTACTAGTACTTGATAAAAACAGAAGGAAGAAAAGTCATTTTTTTTCTATTATACAAAGTACCACTTGGTGCTGATATTCTGATAATAAAAAATTATAAGTATTCAAAAGTACTGAGAACATGAAAGTTTTTAGTTATTAAAAAAATGTGAGACAATATTTTAAATTTTTAAATTTTTTTTTGGTATCACATACATCTCAACACTACTAAAAACTAGAAAACTGCTTTGAGAAGCAGCTAAACTGTAGCATTTTGGGCTTTGATCTTATAAAGCATTATGCAAGAGGGAAATTTAGAAAATGTGAGCAGTCTCCCTAAACGTTTCCAGGATCTAGACCTTGGTGTTCCATTACTGAATAGCAGGCATATTTAGAAATTATTGATCTGCATTCTTGTTCAGGGATGCTGATGCAATACAGGGCTTTGTTATTCCAGACAGCATGCTCTAATATCAATTTCTGTTTAATTTATTTATTGTCCTAATTCTTATCCTTCAAGAATGAAGGGGAAGTGAGAGTGATGTTGAAACTGGCAAGTTTTTTTCCTGTTGGCTCAAAATGCACATGGTAAAGGTCAAGTCTCAATTTGTCAGGACGTCAGCTCATGCAGTATTTCTGGTACGTTTTTTTTTTTAAAGGACACAATTTTGTGCATAGAAAAATTGAGTAGGTGATGTAAACATTTATTTTCCATGAGATATCAAACACACAGCAGTAATTTTGTGTGGATATTGTAGATGACCAGTTTGAAAACTGCATTTACATTTGAATAGCAGTATGTGTCTCTGTTTTTGAACATTTTTCCTTTAGATTTTTCAGTATTTTAGAGAAAATATTATTAATGCAACAGGAAAGTGTTGAATAAACAGCAGGAGCTGAAGTACTGTTGCATTTATACAAGATAAGGACAGTGACTCACTCCACAAGTCATAATGAAAAAGTCAGGGCGGCTGGTGATATGACCCCTAGTGATCCTCTAGCTGGAACATGTTGGTAGCTTGCATTCAGAAGCTGGGAGGAAGAAAACACCATGGTAAGAGCAGGTAAATACTTTTCATTGTATTGGTCCTCCAATACAATGGGATTGGGATTGGTCTTCCCTGTCTCTTTAGCTGCAGAGGTGCATTGTGAGACCATGGAAAGCCACTCCACTTTCCCTTTGCGCTTCTTTGTGGCTGCATCTCTACACTTGGAAGTACTCTGGTTTACTTGTAGGAGCCCTTGTCTTTGATCGTTAGCTACTGGAGCTTTGGGGAAAAAAGTGCTACCATTTCCTCCTCTTCAGTGTGTCTTGACTGTCACAGAGGAGAGAGGGCTGTCCCTGCTTTCCTCTCCTCTTGTCCAGCTGAGGAACTTTCAGACCTTGTTCTGAGGCTTCTTGCTGCCTTCTGCAAAATCTTCACATCTGTGTAGTTTTCACTGATTTCTGGCCACATAGCTGTGAATAGATGAACATAAATTGAGCAGTCTTTATATCTGCACTGGATTGTGTGATGTCACGAACAGTGAAGGGCACTTGGACTTTCTCACCTTAGTTCCTCAGTTTGCAGGAATTTTAATGGATGCTTAGCTGTGGTATAAACTGATGCCCACACATACCATGAAATGTTTTCTATTTCCCACTTGTGATTCGAAAAATTAATTCGTCTAATGTAAGTACAGATGTGCTCAAAATGTCATTTAGCATTACTGGGAACTGTGGGTTAGTATAGTATAGTTAGTATAAATAAATAATCACTGTCTCACAGTGTAAAAGAAAGAATCAGAAAGTGTTAGTTCCAAATTCTGATTTTCTGTGAACTGCCAGTAAATAACTTGGGAGGGGGTGTGTAATAAAAATAGTTTTTAAAATACTATGGTAGATTAGCAAGAATCAGTTTAACTTAAGTTTTTGGTATGCCTTAAGATTTTTTTTTCAAACCTTTTGCATGATGTATAATTACACATTAAAATCAGATTGAAGGACCTATATATAGAATCATGAGGACAGGTATACTTTAAACATCTGTGTTTTACAGTAGCTTTGAACTATTGCAAATTTGTTATCATGAAATCAGAAGTAAATATTCAACAGAAGTGCTTTACATTTAGTAGTGTCTACTGACTTAATCAAATAGTCTGCTGATGCTTCTAATCGTGTGTTAGGTAACACTGCCCTCAGAGGGCCAAGGTAAGTAAATTCAATCGCAAAACCACTGGCATTACTTCTGATATTTTACTCTACCTGACATTAATTGCAGTTGTTTATTTTAAAGAAAAATGACATATGATTAAGTTGTTTTATTTGCTTTTATATAATTTTGTTTAAAGTTCTTAGATAAATTCATTGTTCCCCCCACCCCCTTAAATGTTAGAGTATGGGAACTGGATTTCAATTAAACAAAAAAGTGACAAAAGCAAGAAAGAAAAAAAAAAAAAAGAGGACAATATTTGTGCATTATTTCTATTAAATACATTTTAGTAAATTGAAGACACAGACAAAAGGTAGATTTTTGGTCCTCTCTGATTGGAGGAAGGTTTTTTTCCTTTTTTTTTTTTTTTTTTTAACTCCTCCTTCCCTTAAATCTCACTTATGTTTGTGTGGCAGATGTTGCTTCTTTTAAGGAAGCAAGTTTTTGAACGCAGGTTTCTGTTACTTATCAGCATTGTATATTAAAGACATTGCCTTCACACCTCTTATAATCGTTTACATATTGAAAAATGTAGATTTTGTTTAAAATGAATAGAATTAATTTTAAATTACTGAATAGTTTTTCATGTATTGTTAAATTTCCATATGCTTAAAGTTTACACTTGGTGAGGCTAATAATAGCAAGCACTGAATCTGAAGTATATTCGAAGAGAGAGCTTGAGTTCTGAGGTGAAGTAAAAAATGATGAACTAGGACTGATACATTTGTCTGACACCAATTTGTTGACTACTGACATGGTTTCTTAGAAAGCTCTTTCTTGTGAAGCTCCTCAGCAGTATCAAAACTGCAAACGTTGCGTCACGAGCATAAACATTTTTTGTGAAATGTCCTGAAGGCAGGAATCTTGTTACTAGCTGTCAAAAAAGAAAAATTGTTGAGGCTGAAGTACAAAGGTGAATACAGAGCCAGCCACAAGGGTCATGTTCTAACCAAACTTCATTAAGCCTTCTTTGTTACTGTTGGTAGTGAGTGTATTAATAAATACAACATTAGTTAAAGAGTTGCATGTTATGAGGTGCTTTTTGCATGAAGATCAGATTGCCTTTTCACGTGCTTCAAGAATGTGCTTCCATCTTACTTATTCTTTTGGGTGTATTCTCTTGGGACTTAATAAAAAAAGCAGACCCCAACAACCTAAGCCTGACTCTAAATGTGTATTGTCTGTATATATCTGCAATATTACATATGCTAGTGCCACTTTTCTCAAGTCGCTTTAAAAACTTTGGAATTTAAGTGGAAATGACTTGGCTTTCTTCGCTGTAGTGGTTGAAATTAGAGACCTCTTCTTACTGTCTAATAAACAGATCCTAAAAGAACATGTTTTTCAACTTAGAAGGGTGTAAATTTAAGGAAAATAATAATTTAGTTTACATTAACTCAGCAGGAAGCAGGGTACAAACTGATTAATTCTCTATGGCAGATACACTGCTTTTTTAAGAACCACAGCTTCATTTCATTAAATTGTCAGGATATCTTGTGGTTTGGTTAGCCTGCCTGGACTTCTTTCTCATGGAATTACTTTTCACTTGAATTAATAAATTTCAGATGTAAATTTCCCGTTGTTTGCTTGTGTTGGGGCATTTGATAAACATACATGCCAAATATCTTTTAAGTAATTTTACAATGCTCATACTGTAAAATACACTTTCGGGTTTGTGGTTTGTTTTTTTTTTTTTTTTTTTTTGTGTTGTTGTTGTTCTTGTCTTTTTTTAATTCCATTCTATGCAGAGCTGGTAAGTTAGAAGATGTGGAAGTGTTTTCTTCTTCTCAAATACTCTGCTGTAGTTTAGTATTTTTTTTGTATGGAGGATTTCTCTTTCAAAGCAGTTCAGTTAGCACATGTCAATTAAGAAGTATCGTCTAAAATGTTTTTCTATCTTTAAGCAGATTATGTAGAAGGAATGCAGTTATAATGGAGTACCTAGAGTGCATCTTGAGAGCTGTTAAACCACTTGAGCAGCCAAGTGAACTGTTCGCTGATACCACTGTTTACTTTATTCTTCAAAAGTGTTCACTCATTTGTTAATTAAATTACAAAATAAATAAAGGGCAGATGATAAATATTCATGTATGATCTTTGAAGAGGGATTGGAATATTGGTCATTTCAAGACAAAACTAGGGGTTTCTTTTGTGTGTGTTTATACAGATGTCTTGAAAAAGTAGTCTGGCCATGATTAGTGTTGGAGAACCATTTAGGAGGAACATTCTTGAAAGAAATATGTCTATGAAATAAATATATGGATCCTTATGAAGCCATAGTGTTCTGCAGTTGCTTTTAAATTACGTCCTGCATCTGGCTGTAGTTTGCAGGGCAAAGAAAGAGGTACAGCAGTGCTTGTGAATAAACTGGTACTTATATGTCACTCAATATTTATATCTTTTGTGACTAGCTTTTGTCCAAAGTCACTAGCACTCTTCAGATGAGCTTGGAAGTGCTAGTCGTATGCTTCTAATGTTTTTTTCTCCCAGCTGCATAACTCAGTAGATGATAAAACTCTGTTTGGTTTTCTGATTAAGAGTCTCTGAGTACCTAGTAGAAACCAAATGCAATCTAAAGTGTTGCCCTAAGAGGATAAGAGGGAGTAAGTGATAGGGAAGCATGTGCTGGATCTCTTAAGTGCTCCTGCTAGAACAGTCGTCTTTTCTACAGGTTTACTTCTGGAGAGTGTGTGTGTAAGTAAATGAAGTCTTCTGTTCTTTCCTGAAGTGACTAATGGGTGTACTTGCCCTATCAGCTCTTGTTTTTAGAGCAGAGTCTGCTTATCTCCCTGTCCAGTTTATTCCTTACAGAAAGGAGGACTTTCAGTCTGGAACTGTTGGATGGCTGGCCTGTTTTCTCTCCATGCTGTCCTTGAACACTTCATCAGTAGTTTTAGGTGCCTGCCTTCTAGTTAATGCACTTTCTAGATACCACTAAGAGCTTGATAGATTTTAAACCTTTCTTACAACAACTTACAACAAAATAAGATAAAATTTATTAGAATAGTACAGAAGATTCTCTTTCAGGTCTGTTTAAGAAAGCTGTCTGTTTAAGGATATTATTAATATTTTTAAAACGAAATACTGGATGATCTGTTTTGACTTCAACTTTTGAGTCCATCCAAATTTCAGCAAATTTGTTGCCGGGCATATTTTAAAGTTTATTTAGGCTTATGGTTATTTAATTTTCAAGTATTCTGCAAACTTAATTACAGAAATATCTTTATCTTTTCATGTAATAATGATACAGTTTTTCACTGTTCACAAGAACATTTGTTTTCCCATACTGCACTTTTATTTTTTCTCTGTCTTGCAAATATCTCATACCTGTTTTGTTTTGTTTTGTTTTGCTTGCTTTTATGTTAGCTGGGATTTCCCATTATGAAATGAGTTCGGTCTGGATCTGTCAGTAAGGATGTTCCCAGCTGAACTAGCACCAGAGATCTGACATAGAAGGCTCTGAGTCAATACAAATGTAACTAGGATGATATCTGCTTTATTAATTTTGTGGTCAAATTAAGTAACACTTTGATGTTTTCAATTTTCTTTCTACATATATGAAAATACCTAGGTAACAAAATCAAGCAGGTAGCCTGCTACCTAGAAACAGTTTTGCTACTGAGGGCCAGGAAGTTAGCACAAATAGCCTAGTGTTAATTTTTCTCACTCTTTCCTCTTCTCTGTCTCCCACTCCCAACCCTGCTTCTCAACTTAAATACATGTTAAAAATCAGAAATGTTAACAGCTGCAGTTGGGTTTTTAAGCCCTGGGCATCATCACAATCCTTGCAAGTTATATCAAGTTCAGCAAGGCCATATTAACAATTCCCGTGTTGAACTGCAGTGACAATTAATTGATTTTTCTGATGGAGAGGTAAAGATGCGATTAATGAATTTTTATATTACCCTTTAATGAGTAATCTCTGTGTCAGAGGGATGTAAATTTCTTTCTGACCATTGAATCATCTAAAGCTACATAGCTACAGCTAGCAGGGTGCTGAGGTGGCAAATGACACTGAAGGTCTGGATTTAGCCCAGGACCAGTACAGCCCTTGGACTGGTCAGTGTTGAGCATTTTGCAAACAGCGAGAAGTCCTAGGCACAGCTGGAAATTATGCATTGTTAACACTTTTTTTTTTTAAATGTCCACTTGTATAATCGTGCAGCAGTGACTTAGTAAGTGCTTGTGCATGTGTTACTTTACTCTGTGCAGTTTAAGATGGGGAAAGTTGTGCAGATCTAAACTCACCTGTACTTAACTAAGTAACCACACTTTAAAAATGTATTTTTTGCTGAGATTTGGTGTGGCATTATAAAGTATAATGCTATTAAGGAGGTTTTTCACCCTTAAAGAGCAAATAAGTGGCAGTAATTAAGCTATTGTGTCTTTGCTGACCTGTTCTGTATGTTTCTGGTTCTACTGTTTGGCTTCTACTTTTTTACTCCTTTTGCTTTCAGATGCATTTAAGTATATTTTTGTAGGTTTCCCCTAATCTTCTTGTATTTGCTTTCTTGTATTTGTTTAGTATATGTTTTAGGGAAATTTTTAAGGAAGGTTTTGCTTTGGATCAGCAGGATAAATGGTCTACCTTGTAGTTAGATTTCATTTTGTAATTAAAAGTCAAGCTGTAGTGCTTATTTTTGCCTGCAACAAATTTCAAACTGTTTATAGATGTAAAGATGTAGGAATTTGAAATGTGTAGTATTTTAAAATTTAGAATTTTAGAATATTATTATACAGTGCTTGTAGCTTCTTATTCCAGAGGCATCACTGTATAGTTCAGACTTACCATTTCAATTCCATTTTCTCTTCTTTGGGAGGCAGTTAGTTTCCTCTGTAAATTGAAAGTGTCTGAAAAGATTTTGACATATTTAATGTTAGATACTAATGGTATGTTTTGTTTTTTAATATCAAAGTTTGTGGTTTTTTTCTACAGGGCTAATGAACTTTTTTTTTTTCTCCTTTAGGAGAGTATATAAAAAACTGGCGGCCAAGATATTTCCTTCTAAAGACAGATGGCTCTTTCATAGGCTATAAGGAGAAGCCCCAGGATGTGGATCTGCCATATCCCCTCAACAACTTTTCAGTGGCAAGTACGTATTTCCACTACTTATTGTTCTCTCAACATGATGACAAAATACCTGCTACATGTTGCTTCATGTGTAGTTCAGAATTTATTGATAGCACTGCAATTTTGATGCCATGTGTCAAACTAGTGCACCAGTATACTTATGTCCAGCTCTACAAGGCATCTTTACAAGAGCACTGAAGGTTATTACCATTGGTGGTTGTCTTTTGAATATTTTTGGAAGTCTGTTCTCATAGTTGTGTGTCTGTGTCTGAAGTGTCTGTAATTAGCAATAGCATTTGACAAGGGATTCTTCTGAGAAGCATTCCTGAAAATTCCTGGAAAGCATACTTTTATTCAGATTGTTGACCTGTTTTCTCTTTTTCAGTAGTATATCTGAATTCACTTGAAAACTCTAATTAATTAGCAAATTATCTAGACTGTCAAATGACACAAAATCATGCTAAATTATTTTTCCCTTGGATAATCAGGTAATCAGCTCTCCAGCCTGGTTAATCAGTAATTTCAAGCAATCAGACAATTTGCATATATTAGCAAAGCTACAAAGTGTTTATCTGTTGGGTAAAGTGAATACTTTGTGATTTCTTGTTTTCCAAGAATGTTTCTAGAAGATAAATATTCGGGTTTTTTGATCTGGCAAAGTGAGATTGGTAGAAGAATGTTTCTGAACAGAAATGAAAGTATTTGAGAAGTAAAAGTAAGGGGGCAAAAAAACAAATCTCTGAGTATGGTTGTGGATAACATAGCTACAAGCTTTCAAAGAAACACTAGAAAATTTACTCAATTTCATTCAAGATTTTATTAGTGTACTGCAGTATAATAAATAGAGGTGTTTAGTTTTATAGAGGAGTATGGGAGCCACAAGAGTATATGTACTTAGGGAAAGGTTTCTCTTTATCTGCATTGCTGAAGATGGAACAAATGCTACTGAGACTGCATTTACCTATTTTCTTGATGGAATTGTTCTTGAGCCTTTGTAGACAAAGTAATTTGCGTATTTTATTTGGTAAGAAAATAATGTCATGCTCCAAGCCCCTGTCTTGTCCCACAGCTAGAGGAAGAATACTTTGCATACTCTGATAGTGACAAAAGTCTTTGAAATTATATTGTGCGTGCAAGCCACCTAATAATATTAGAAGCTCATTTTGCCTTTTTGCTATTCAGCATAAAAAGTGGTGATGACTTTGTTTGTATGAGTAGCAATTGACTAGATCATAGACCTTTATTCCTTAGTTATTGCTCTGAATATCCCAACCTCATTTAGAGCAACTAGGAGTTTCTTAGATACTTCTTCTGCGATGCACAGCAGAAATAACATTTGTAGAACTATAGTAGGTCTTTTGTGTCCTGATTTACCATGTTCATTGCATATCCTGTCTGCCTTTGCTGCAGCAACTGGAGCTACCAAATGGTAGTTCTGCTAAGCAAAGAAATGCATAATTGACAATTAAGTCCTGTGTGTTGACACTGGTGGGTTTGGTTTTGTTTTGATACTTTGAGGTCATTTTATGAAATCCTGAATTAGAATGCTGCCCCTGAATTATGCCTTGTTGGAAGGTTTTTTCCAGAATGACACCACCATCACCATTAACCACTCCCACCCCCTCAAAAAATAATAAAATAATCCCTTATACAGCTAGCAAGCCCCATAGGTCTGATTTTAGACAATGTAAAATAAAGGAAGAGGGATGCAATATTTATTGAAGAAATGCCGTTTTGGTAAACAAGGTGAGTTTTTCTGTTTTCTGGCAGGAAAAAGGATTAATTTAATCAGAAATGATTGCTGATCAGTGCAAGAACAGGGAGATTTTTCACTTTGAAAAAGAATCCCATGCAGTTAAGTGAAGTATCTATGTAGAATTCATAGAATGAAAGGAAAGCAGTATGGTATTGTTCTATAAATTGCAAGGGACAGTGAATTTTTCATCAGCTAATTTATCTGTATGAAGATGAGATCATCAGTAGGACAAACAAACAAACAAAATTGCTATATGAATGAATCAGATCTCATGGGCAGTACCTGGTAAATGTCAAGAACTGGTCTCACGGCCTCTGATCCAAGAGTTCCTGAGCTGCTGCTGTAGGTTTGTGGCCACAAGCAGTGCAACATATTTTTCCTGTAATAGCAAAGTACGTTTTTCATAAATTACTAGCCAGGCAGATGGAGTGTGAGATCACTGTTAATACCATCTTGATTAGGTTGGCAGGGACTTAAAGATATGTCTTTACAGTCCTATCTTCATGTAATCTTTGTAGCTATCTGTAAAGTGAGAGTGTGGTCTCGGTCTACTTTTTGCTCTCCAAATGATAGACATCTTTGGCTCTTGCTTACAGCTTGTTATTTAAGCAGAAAAGGCCAAGCCTTTGGTATTATTTTCGTAGTACTGTTGGAGTTGAACATTGGAAAGTTTGCACAGGTCTGCTTTGTGTGATACTTGTTTTGTAGTTTAAAAATTTTATATCCATCTCTGTCAAATTAGTTACTTCCATCAGATCGATATTTTCCCACCAGTGTCTACTGCCTTCTACTCCTGTGACACCAGCTTTACTTTTGCAAAAGGCTTTTTCCCAGGCACAGTATCATTTTTCCCTGGAGTGTGATTTATTCCAAGATAACTTTAAAGTCCTGCACCTGAGCATTAGTCTCTCCCTGTTCTTGTGTCATCTGCATACTCCATTGGGAATGACAGGAAGGCCTGAAGTTATTTTACATACTTCAGACAGTTCTTTGTTACTAAAGCCTTTCTCATCAGGTGTTATTTCATTATAGGATGAATTGTTTAGAAGCCATCCCTTTTCCTTGGGATAATCCTGGAGGAACCTGGGGGGGGGGGAAGAGGCCTTAGGAAGCGGGTGTGTAAACTGCGAAGTGCAAAGAGGGAGAGCCTGAGGCAGAGCGCACATGCTTCAGCCCACTGCCAGCTGCCCAAAATGCAGGAAAACCATGTGGGCCTGAAATGGAGGTGTGGGATCTCTCTTTGTTGAAGCCTAAGTATGTCCCAGATGGTGAAACAAGAGTTGACTGAAACGTACAACAGAGTGGGGCTGGATGGAGCTGAATCCTGGGGAAGGGTACCAGGATTGGCCCTTCAGTGTCCTGTCCAGGGGCTTCACTTTGTTTCTCTGTGGCCACTGCTCTCCTGCCTTTGGGCCCATGCAAAAGGCATGGGGTGAGCATCTCACACCACAGCTGCAAAACTGCTGTGATGTTGCAGGGGTGAACAACTCCGATGGATCTGATGACACTGTATATAGTATGTAGGAGTCACTCTGGTTTCTGTCCTGTGGAGCCAGCTTATTTTACACCAAACTGAGCCTTCTTTTTTTAACATGGGAGCTCGGAGAACTATGTATTTGAAGTATGCTTTTTTTTCCTTATTGATCATGCCTGCACACTTAGACTCACAAAAAGTTGTGCTCTGGTATCTAACCACACACTTAAAGATAAATGAAGGTGATGTAATTACATTGGTGGGCAGTTCATTGTGGAAACTTAAAACTGGCTATTACTGGTTTTCAGGGGTAAATCCAGAAATGCAAGCTTACTTGAATTGACTGGTTCAAAATCAGTTAAGCTCTTTTCAGGTAGAGAGAAGCAGTTGCAAGTAATCAAGCTATTGTAGCTTAAAGAGATACTCTTGATTGACTGAGTCACGGTAACTGAGTGGGTGTGCATTCCTAGCCCACTTCAACTGCAAAATAAAATATGTTAATGTAAATTGCTTTTGCTCAGGCATTTATGCAGGCAGAACCAGATTAAAAATAATGCTCGATTGGTATAACTTCTCTGTACAGGCAGAGGCCTAAAAAAAAAACCTGTTCTGGCTTTTAAAACTCCATTATGCTTCTTTGCAACAAAACTAGTACTCTGAGTGATAGGAGGTATACCCTCAGTGCCTCTGTGCCCTCCGCCCTAAAAAAAACCCCAAAACCAAAAACCAACCAAACAAAAAAAAGCCAAACCAAACAAAAAAACCCCAACAACAGCAACAACAAAACCCCCAAAAATGACCAACCAAACAAAAAAAACCCCAAACAACAAAAGAAACCAGCTTGGCCTCCTAACACTGTGTTTAACTGGTCCAGTGTTTCATAAGTAGAATCAGCATGGCTTTGTGTAAACTGCTTTGGTTGTCATCTTTATGAGGGAAATGGGGAAGAATTCTACTTCAGTTCTATTTAAGGAGCATTTGTGGCTTTACTGATTAAAAAAGTACTTCTCACATATGCAGTAAGTATGTAGGTAATCACATAGCACATTTGGGATGATGTATCTCTAAGAATTGGCCCTTTGCCTTAATTTTGATCTTTATGTGGGGAATAATTGGGAAGAGCTGTATCCCTTCACAGTAGCCTTTAAGCTTTGGCCAAAAATGATGTCACTTGGAATTTCTTTCCTATCTTGAAAGATAATGCTTTCTAAGCACTGTGTGGTACAGCTACCTTTTTTCTTGTCTTTGAAAAGAAAAAGCAAATTTTAGTTATTGTCAGAAGGGAAAGTTCTAGAACCTTTTTTTTTTTTTTTTTTTTTTTTTCCTCTCCTCTCTCTGCAGATGTGATTATCTATGAACCTTCGCTATTCCAAAAGGAGAAGCTGTACTATTTTTTCGTAGTCCTAGTCCTAATCTTTCAATAGGCCAGAGACAAGGTTTTATTGCTTTGGGGATTTAAAAATCTTCAAAACATGGAAATTGAAAGGTTTCTGGGGTATCACGTTATGGATATAAAGAATTCTGAAGACACTCTAAAGAAAAGCATAGGGGAAAAAAAAAGTTTGTTTTAAATGAGATTAAATTGTGCATCAGAATAATTTGACATTAGATATGACCTTGTGTACAACTCCACAATGTAACTTTTTAGTGAAATTTGTTTGAAGTCCCAGTGTTTTTTTGATTGTCACAACACTGGATGACATGAATACAGAGATAAGTATATAACTGTAGATATTTAAAATAATAATGGTGCAACTGAAGAAATAATTTTCTTTCAACACTGAAAATACTTGTGGGGAGAAAAGGAATGTATAATGTATGCATATGCAAACGTATCCATGGAAGTTTGAATTGAAATCTCATGTGTATAACCGGTATTACTCTCTGTGTTGGATGGGGAAACATTTAGCTTTCTAGAAAGCTGGATGAGTAATTTTCCTTGGGGGGGCTTTCATATTACTTTATGAATGGTTTCTGGGTAATATAGTTTCTGGGTATTCTGTCATTTGACTTAGAAGTTTGGATTCAGTTGTTGACGTGAGTCATGAATGAAAATGAGTTCCTCGGTCTCATCCTTCCATTTTAATGGACAGTGTTTTCTCCGAGACCAGTATAGCATACTATAATTTACAATTATCTCTAAATAGGGCCTGGTATGAGCATGGTAGGTCAAAGTTTATAGTCAGGTCTGAGAGTTTTTCTGCTGGTGTGGTACATGCAGTTGCATAAATAAAATTGGAGGGTTTGCATGAAAGACAGAGAATGATGTATAATTTTACTGTCTTTCATGAAAACAAACTAAACCACAGGCAAAACCTAACAGGCAGAAATCTATTTTCATTCTCTCCCTTTTTATGAAGGGGCAAATGGCAAACTAGTTGTAATGACGGAAAAACATGGATGCTACTTCTGTACTTTTTTTTGAGTATTGGAAATAAAAGACTTTCCAACATGACGTAGTGTATCAAGGATGATCATTCTTGGCTTCAAGGAATCCTACGAAGTTTTTTGTGTTTGTGATGAAGTCATATAAGTTGTTGTATCATCAAAGCACATCTAAGTACTACTTATCATCAGCCAAGCCCCACAGAAGTGGGATTTCTACCCATACAGAACACAAAGTCAGTCCCTGCTCCAAAATACTAAAATTCCAAATATAAAACAAGGGACAGCAGATGGATGCAAACAGATGGGGGGAGTATGAGAAAACAATGAGACAGTAGTACAGTGCCTGTAGTACAGGCAGTGGTCTCAGCATATCAACAGCTAATCTATTGTCAAGGTTAGATTTTTACTCTCTTCTCCCTTCTTTTCTCTCTCCCTCTTTCCCTGCCTTCTGTTTTTTAAGATGTGGTGAAGGAGGATTTAAAAGAAAACCAGTACAGTATGTCAAGTAGAGAGAAAATAGAATTCTCTTGAGAAATGGTGCTGAAGTTGGAACAGTTGAAGGATTGGTGGTATTTTGAAAGTCTGATGGCAATGATGAGGGTAGGCTGTGGGGACTGACCATGTTGAAAAGCTATCTGTATCTGATGTGATAGAGCTGGGTAAGAAATGAGGAAAACAAAGATACGATTGTAGTGAAAATGGAGAAAAAAACAACATGTTCAACAGTTCGGGGAATGATATGTCTACGGGAAGACTGCATTTGTTAGCACCAAAGGATATTAAATTGCTTACATAAATCTCAATGTGACCAAATTTATTTTTAGGATCATACTCCCCATAGATGAAGTGTGAGAAAGAATAGAGCCTTTTGGAAATCCTCTGACAAGTAGTTATCCTGTAGGGAGTAGGTAAACAAGTGGGAGAATTGACTAAACCAAGGGGATGTGTGTGCATATATTTGTACATATACGTAGAAGCTGTGGCTTTTTGTATGTATATGAGCAAAAGCACAGATATCAGTCTGAATGTTATGAAAATGGTGTTATTAGTTCTACTACTTGTCTAATAAAAAAGGTCATCAGATAAAAGTGTGAATTTGGAGTGCAGAGTAGCAGTAATGTAAAATAGTATTTGTAAGCAGTGTGTTCGTTAAATTTTGACAAGAGAAAGGAAAAAAATGGGAGTAGCAACTGAATGTGCAAAGGTTGGGATAAAAGTGTTGATCATGTGAAGGAAAGACCAAGAGAAGAATAAGAAATCAAGGTTAAATTGTAATGCAAATAGATACATAGATAGATATAGATATCTGGATATAGATAGCACTCTCTGTATATATTTAAAAGTACGTGTATTCTCAACAATGGAAGCAGTGGTTCATGACTATTTCTTTTATGCATGTTAATCACAGGAAGTTATCTTTTGTGCTAAAACACAGTCTGTATTAGAAGTAATTTCTCAAATATACAACCTTCTGTTCATTTTTTAGTGCAATTTTTTTATGGCTGCTTGTATGTTTAGTATTCTTGTCTAGCCATATCAACAAATTCTGCTGAAGTGGAAAGCTTCCATATAGAAAATAATAAAATTGTATTAGTGCTCTTTCTGTTTTTTTTTTTTTTATGCTGGATGACTGTATTTGGGAAAAGAACACCGGTGATTATATGGTTAAAGTTATAGAATTCAAACTTTAAACTTTTTAATAAAATCTGAACAGATGATCTGTGCTTTTTTTTTTTTTTGGAACTGGCAGGTTTCAGGCCCTCTAATTGGCTTCCCAGCTTTGCAGAGTAATTACAGCTTCAAGCAAACTTTGTCATCTGTGGTTCAGAATGGTGTAAAGTAAACAGAACGTTTTGAAATACAGTTTGTAGTTAAAGTTGCTCAGGAGAGTTTAACTAGCATAACTACTTAATTTAGATAGCAGTTATTTGAAAAAGGTAGTCTAACACTTTAGAATTGTCAGATTATTTGTGGATATGGAGATGAAAGTTAACCTCTGGTATGTACCTGACTCTTTGTTTTGTTCTGTTCACTATTTGAGAAACTTCCATTGTGTTTCTTTATGCTGGTTATATTTATTTTTTTCCATTTTCTGTAGATCCAAAAATGGCCAAATGTGTGCTACAGACTTGTTGGAACAGAGTTGTCAGTTTCTGTATTTTGCGGCTTTGAACAAGTGTTCTCCCTCAAGGTTTTTCATCCCTTCTAATATTAAAGGGGAAAATTCTTGTGACTGATGTTTAACCCCAGCAAGACAGAAAGCTTTAGGACTAAAATGTGTAATTCCAAGTTGTAGATGGCTAGCATACAAGAACACAAAGTTGAGTCTGTCTGTTTACTGGCTTACTCATCTTTTTGAATGATAATTTAGACTTCCAACTGTTTTGAGTTGAGATTCAGCCCTTTAATTACATATGTTTATGTATAGTAGCAAACTTCAAGACATTATGGTAGAGTGTTCTCTACTCTTGGTAATGACCCAACTATCACTTGAGCTTTTGGAGCCAGCTCTCAGTAGCCAGTTTCACTCATTATTCTGTGCTTTTGTAGTTTCCAAACTATTCTCTCTTGTCTAAAACTACTACGTTTTTTCCAGTAATTAGTAGAAAAATATTTTGGTAATTAGCAGTAACTGTGTATTACAGCACTTATTCATCTTAATAGATTCTCTTTCTAGCACTAGGTGAAAGACATTCAAAAACAAGGTTTTTTTCCTGTTGCAGTCATGACAAATATTGTGTATCCCATACATTTGTATACGGCAGCATGTGAAGTATGGGGCTGTACTAAAGAGCAGGTTTCAGTTACTTTTATCTACTTGAGAAGGATGGCTAGTGAACCACTTTTAGAAATACATTGGTCATTCACTTCTTTCTGAAACTTTTTGCTTCAAAAGGGAAGGATACGAACATACTCAGTTTTATCCACTTTTAACAGAATATTAAAATAGCTCATTAAGTTTTGCTAGATTTTATTTTTCAGTAGCATCCTTCAGTGATAGTGAAATGGCTTTTTTTATTCTTTTATGTTTTCAATGCTGTTTTCAATAGCAAAGATATTTTTTTATTGCCTTTAGTTGATTTAGTTAATCATCTGTAATGAAAACTCAGAGAGTAAATACTGTTTGGTAGTAACAGATCTTAGTATATGCATCCATATGTTTTGTTCTTGTTAATAATGTGCATCATCACTTTTTGAGGATGGTCTGAAAAAATTGCTGCAGATAGTGTAGGCTTAATTGTGCCAATTTTTGTGTGCCTGAGTTGGCAAATTTAAATTAATACTAATTTAAAGTATGCATTTTTTGTATGTATTTGCAATCAGAAAATGACTGGTGAAATTCAGAATCTTCAGTACCATTACAGACACTGGAAAGGTTGTGGTTTTTCATTGGTGCAGACTTCTCTGCAGGTTTGACTCTGGACCTTTTTGCTTTCAGATTGTCCTAACACATCCACCTAACTTTTCTGTCCCTGGTAGCTTCTTTTATTACCCTAATTATCAAAAAATAAATTTAAATAATTTATAAATATTTTATTACCCTATTCTCCTAAACTAGCCACTCTAGTTTATCTATACTCCAGCTATACCCCATTTTTTTCTTTTGCATACAGGTTCCAGTCTTTTTCATGTCCCATTTCCACTCTTCTCCCTTTATTCTCTAGTCCTTTGTTCCTGTCATCTCTTCTGTAAATAACTTGCTGTATGCCATCTTTCCATGTAGAATTTTGCCTCAGTGAGGCAGTTTCTTTTTCATACTGTCTGAGGAATAGGATGAGACATTATGAATATAGGAGAAAGAGCGCTCTGTTTAGCAGGTGTAGAGGCAGGAGATAGTGGTAGCCTCTGGATTATACTCAATGCATAGATTTTCAGTGATTTCATGCTTTAGCAATTGTTACTGTAATTTTTTACCCTCCTCCCACTTCACTCTTATCCCTCCCACATGTAGTGTGGCCAGATGCCTTACATTTTCACAGGAATACTAAAAGGATATCAAAGGTCTTCGTTTGCCAAGTCTTAAGTCTCGTCTCCAAAAAGTAGTATTTTCCAGCAGTGTGCAGCTTTAGGCAGACACCCAGCAAAGAAAATTTCAGCCTACATGATTGAAGTGTGTTAGGATTAAAGATGAGAGGAAGGTTTCATCGGGAGTAAGATGAGATAGTCTTAGAGCAGAAAATGCTTCTAGTCTCTTCTGGTATGAAGTAACCTGACGTTCCATAGAGGAAGTTAAGCAAACAAATAGCCTGTTAATGCCAACCTCACTGTTAGGATCATAATTTGGGCTTCCAGCATATCCCTGAAGACCATAGAATGGTAGGGTTTGGAAGGGACCTCTGGGGGTTGAGTCCAACCCCCCTGCCAGCACAAGAACATTTAGGGCATGCCACACAGGAACAAATCCAGGTGGGTCTTGAAAGTCCCTAGAGAAGGAGACTCCACAACCTCTCTGGGCAGCCTGTTCCAGTGCTTGGTCACTCTCCCGGTGAAGAAGTTTTTTCCTTATGTTCAGGTGGAACTTCCTATGCTTCACCCTGCTACCATTACCTCTTGTCCTATCACAGGGCACAACTGAAAAGAGACTTCTACTTGACACCCACCGTTCAGATATTTGTAAACATGTATAGGATCTCCTCTCAGTCTTCTCTTTTCCAGGCGAAACAGCCCTGGGGCTCTCAGCCTTTCCTCGTAGATGGGGGTATCTATGATGATGGGGGTTTCTTTATCTCCTGAGTAATATGTGCACCCAGCTACAAGCCTGGCTAAGTATCATCATCGTCCCCAAGTTCCTGTCATCTACCCCTGTCCTCCTTATTTCTCTTCCAGCTTTTGTGTTGAATTCCTTCTTCCTGTGTCCACCCTGCTGTAGCTCTTTCCTCTAAATGTTGAGGATGGCTTTCATCCTGTCCAAGACCTAGATGAGTTTATAAAAGCAGCTAAGTTGGATTGCTGTTTTGCTTTTGAGTCTCCACAGTGTGTGCAGGTTTGTTAGGTAGTGTCGTCATCTTGACTAGTGAGCAGTTTGACTTACATAGTAATTTGTACACGCATGGTGAACACACAGGTCTGTGCATCAAGGAATACCCACCTGCATAATGCAGTATTTACTTGATTCGTCTTTCGCTTCTTATACATGTCTGTCAAGCTTCTGAGGTGTTCTGCTAAGCTGCAGAAGAAAATCTTATGGACAGACATATCCACTTCCACTCTCTCTTCTTTTTCAAATTAAAAAAAAATTGCAGTATGCATCAAAGTTCTTAAATAAAGGTGTCTCACAAAGACTCTCCTAATAACAGTTCTTTCATGCCTGTGTTGAGGATGGTCAAGTACAAGTCAGTCTGATGATATTTGCTGTGGCTTTATATCATGGAGACAGAGGCTATTTCTTAGAGAATCATGTCCCTAATTGTGTAGGTGTTCAGGCATACAAATCAATGCCTTGAACTAAGGCTTTAAGCTCCTTAAGAGCTAGAAGAGAATTACAGAGAATTGCTTAATGTATTTTCAGTATGCAGCTGCATTTCAGAAGGTCAGCTATGAGTATGTATCTTGTACGATTAACATCAGCAACAAAGGCGTAAGAGAGAAAGCAAAAGCAGGGTAGAGGTTTCTTTGGTGTGTTGGTCGTTTAAAAATTTTCTGGGTCTGATGCAGTTCCTTGGAGAATATTTAAAATGCATTCCTGTACAATTGTGGATGATAGCTGAGGTTTCAGGACCCTGAATTTGTAAAGAAAAAAAAACGTCACACCAGTATACTTTATTTCCGTGAAAGAATAGCATGCCTTGTGAAGTGATACATGTTGTATAACATGAATTTTGTAAAGTGTTGACATTAACTGGAATAAATAAAATGTATAATTCACCAAGAATAAGTGCAAGGTTTTATGCTAAAAAATAGTCAACCCCATTAATTAAGAGGTGCGGGTCAAATGGTAGGTGGTAGCTCTACCAAAAGGAAGTTGACAGTGGATCATAAATGAACAGGAATAGTGTTGCCATATTCATTATTGATTGATTTGTGAACCTGATAAATAATTTTAGATCACACATTTGATCTGGATCAGTTTTGAACAAGGGATAGCAATCCAGAACATGAGATGTGATGTTTGTGTCTGTATTGCAGTAGCTGTGGGAAAACAAATGAGATTTTTGACAGAATAACCTTAACTTCACAAAAATGTTTAAGTATATTTGTGTGAATAAAGAGTTCTAGGAGGTCAGTGTTTCGCAGATGTGATGCTTAGTGCAGTATGCTACATCATAAAATCTAATACACAGTCTCATTGAACTATTGCCTGAATTACCAGCATTGTGGTTTTGTAGTTTGAATAATAATAGGCAGTCTACTGTATGTCTAGAATCATGTGACAAGGAAAATCTTGGATCTGAAGGTGCAACCTGTGAGGACAGATTGGTTGAACTCATTTAGGCCAGAGTAGACTGAACAGAGATAAAACAGTGTTCAAATATCTAAAAGGGAGAGGTGCCGAAAAGACAAAATAAATTAGTAAATAGGGCAAGAAACAATATGCTTAAATTATAGGAACAGTTGCATTAAATGGTAAGAAAAATCTTCCAAATATTAAAATAATGCTTTTCCGTATAGTTTGATGGAATAGTTTACTTACAGAGGTTTTGAAATTACTACTTTTCAGGGATTGTAGAAAGAGGTTAGAAAAATACTTATGAGAAATAGAATAGGTAGACCTGATTCTGACCTGGGGCACAAAGAGAACTAGATATTTTCTTGGGGCAGCCCAACTGGGGGGGTGTAGAGGGCTGTTGTATATTTAATAATCAGACTGGTTTCAACAGCTGAATTTTCTCAGGGTATTTTACAATAAATATCATCCTAAAGTGACAGTAGTCTGGTTAATTGTGGCATGGTTACTACTGAAAGGAAAATGTCATATTTGTCTTGCCAGGTACAGATGGAAAAATGTGCCCGTGGCTACTGTTGTTACCTTGGCATACTAGAGCAATCCGGGATCTAATACTCTTCTTGCCTTCATAACACAGACCTAGTTTGCAAACGGAGATGGCACTCTCTACATGGGCAACAGTACTAGTTCTGTCAATTCCTCTGACTACTTTCTTCACTTCATGATTTTTACCTGCTAACTTTTGTTCAATCCCATGGTTATATTGCCATACATGTGCTAGATACATGCTGGATAGGTATACGTATATATAAGCTATACATATTTTATCTTAAGTAATATTATTTGCTCTTTGTTGTTAATTGATGGTGTATAAAAGAGTCAATGTCATGTATTTCTCTAGAATGTCAGCTAATGAAAACAGAACGACCAAAGCCAAACACATTCATTATCAGATGTCTTCAGTGGACCACTGTCATAGAGAGGACATTCCACGTAGACACTCCAGAGGAACGGTGAGAGGTTTATTTTTGTTTTGCTTTTTGTCTTCTTTCTGCAGAAGCCGCAACACAGTCTCTGCTGGGACTGCACAATGATCAGCAATTGGAACTGTGACATTCTGAGCACATCTGAACATTTTTTTAAGAATTTACAAGTCAGATTCTGTAAAATATTATTGAGCTCACAGCTAGTGTAAGAGTTGCCTGTGAGTAGGTGGGATGAGTATGTTCAAATAAGCCAAAACTGTGTCACGATATTTCTCTGAAATGTTAAATTTTGATCAATAGAAGCCTGAAGTGAAGAATTTTCCATCCTTTCTCTCTTGTTTTTCCCTTTTATTCCACCTAATATTCTCCTTTTTTTTTTTCACAGAAAACAGTATGTTTGTTATATATGTTATTTTATGTTTTCTTATTAGTTTTTCATGTTTCAGTTAAACATTCCTGAACTCATAAGAATTTTTTAATGCACCAAAAGCATGTAGGAGATATGGGTTTGTATACTTGATAAAATGTTCTATACTGTGCCTCTGGTCAGATGTACTGTCTTCCCACTGTGGGCATCTGTCCTGCTGAGACTTTATTCTCAGACTTTATTCTGAGACTTTATTCTTTATTCATATTGTTTGTATTAATAAATAACCAACAAACTTGCTTTTTCTCTTGTTTCTCTTTCTTTAGTATGTTTCATATTTATTTGTTTATTATTATTATTTATTATATTCTGAATTTGGGGCTCCAGTGTGCTGGTGGGCCAGCTGGTGTACCTGTGCTGGTTACCCAGCACGCAGAATAGTCGTGGGCTCAGCTTGGCCCTTCACGGAGACCCTCACCTGGGCCTGTTCCTTCATGCAGCCACTCATTTTTATGATGCTTTTAGGAATTTGAGGGCCTCTTTTTCAGGGGAAATTGAAATTAGTCAGTAAGTTGAGTTTCAAAAGGAGACAGAAAAAGAGTTGAACACACAGTGGTTTAATAGATCTTAATAATTATCTGTGAAAGTGTCTCACAGGAGGGGAGAGTACCAAAAAGTCTCTTACTATCTGACAATACCTTGATCTTCTATCAGATAGATGATGACATTCTATGCTCTGAGCTCTATTATGCCTGGAGCAAGTGTTTTCAAGATTTCACTGCTAAAATATTTACAAAACCAGACATTGGCAAATCTTGAAATTAACTGTGCAGTCATTGTTTTTGATGTTGGTCAACTTCACCACTTTAACATAATGCAGAATTTGGAAGGAAGTTGAAGTGATTAATTTATATGAGTCTTCTGCTGTGTAACATGAGAATTGAACAGTTCAGCAATGTAGCATGTGAAAAACATTATGAACCATTTATTTGTGTGTATTTTACTAGTCTCTAATAGGAATGTTGGCTTGTTCATGATAGGGAAGAATGGACAGAAGCGATCCAGGCTGTAGCAGACAGACTTCAGAGGCAAGAAGAGGAGAGGATGAACTGTAGTCCCACTTCACAGATAGACAATATAGGAGAAGAAGAGATGGATGCTTCTACAACCCATCATAAAAGAAAGGTAATGACATCAAAAAATAACTGAAAAGACTAATATGTAAATAATTTTTGTAGAATGGTGTAAAACAATATACAGGGAACAGTATATTTCTATTCTAAATTCCTACATAAAGTTAATTGTCTTACCAGCATAAAAGTGCTTAATTGTTTTATTTCAAGAAAGCTGAACTGCTCTAGTTTTATTTATTTGTTATGCTATCTGATACAGCACTTCTGTAAAACAAAGTTCAACTGTTCGGCACATTTTAACATTTTGCTTATTGTTTGAAATTTTTTTTTTGTCTTTTCCTTGTTGTTTGTTTGCTCTTTCAGAAGTATGGTAATAAAATATTTTTCTTAGACATTTAGATTTGCCCCCTTTCTCATGCAAATAATACCCGTTACGAATTCGATAATTTGCATGAGAAAGGCTAGCAGGATTTGGCTTTTAATGACCTTGTTTTTCGCAATCTGGGAAAATAACTTTGCTTTAGTTTTCAGTGAAGTAAGACAAAAGAATGTTTTATTTTTTTGCAGTCTTTCACAGTTCTTGATGTAAGTAGGAATATGTACTTTGTTGGCTATAACATAGTTGTATCTCGAGTCAACAGGATAAACACACAACTAAGAGCATTCTTTAAAGATTCAGTGCCACAAAAAATATGCTTATTATTTTATGTTTCCATTTTGTCCTGTGTTTCTGTAAATATGGTCTACTTTTGAGGAATGGGTCATTCAAATGGATGTCTCTCATTTACTGTACAAGATTGACATAGCTGTGTAAATGCATTGAAATTGAATGAGAAATAAAAACCTATTTCTATAGGACTGACCATTCTTTCTAGCTAGAAGAGAAACTAGTAGAAAACTAAGCAGAAGTCTGCTGACAAATAGCCTTACAACTGATGTAACTGAATGCCTTTGAATAACAGTGAGATGAAATAGTGAATGTTTGTCTTTACTCATAGAACATTATTTGTTGCACTATATGAAGAATCATAGAAAAACCAGTGGCTGAAAGCTGTACCCTTATGAATAACATAACAAAGATGTCATAGGAAATCTTAGTTATATTGTCCTAACTTCTGAGAACTTGAGTTTGCTGTGGAAACATAGTTCTTTCACGTTGTTTCATTGTATGCAATTTTCTAACCTTTATCTGCTGTGGAAAAATGTAAAAACTAATTATATACAGCGGTAACAATACTCTCATCGTATGTTGTCAGGCTGACTGAACTTTAGCGTTGCAGCCTAGATGTTTAATGATTGTGCTCCGGGGTAAAATATGATAAGTGACAGCAAGACAGAGGCAGCGTTCGAGATGTGTCAGTCTTTCTGAGAGGCAGTGCGATTATGTGGATGGGATTTGGGTTTGCTCTGTTAAAGATCTGAGCACTGTTACAAGCCTGTGTATCCTCTTAGTGGAGTACAAAACTACTGCATAACAACAAGCATTTTCAAGGTGTCAAAGTTAATGCTGTCTAATATAAGTAGTTTATCTGGAATGAGTGCTTTTCTTGTTCACAGTGCAGTGCATTTTCCCATACAACAAAAGGGGTTGTGGGAACTGGAGGGAGGAGGCCGTTCAGTTTTGTTCCTGTGTTGCCACTTACACTTTAAGAAATGCTGAAATAAGATGCTGGGACAGTGCATGTGCAGTGCTGCAGAATATTTAACGGCTTTGTTAACAAGCCAAAAGCGAGCTCTACAAAACAAAGGTAAAATGAAAAATGGTGATATTCAGCACCTAATAACAGAACAGAATGGAGTTTTGGTAGCCAGAGAAGAACAAAGTGATGACTGCAAATGACTGCAAGGATGTGTTTTTCCTTGCCAAAACTCAAAATCCCACTGAAGATTTGTGATGTTTTGAATACTTTAGTGCTAGGCTCTCAGAAGTTTTGGGAATCAAAAATATTATGTGACCATAGTGACAGGGAGTTGTCATTCCCTTTGTGTTAACTGAATTTGGGAAAAAGATACTATATTAGAACTGTTTCTGTTTTATAGAAATGTTTCTGAAAAGCTTTTGTTTAAGCTTTGGTACCTGTTAATATAATCAGAACTATTTCAATTATAATGATTTGATGCATTTTTATAGCTTTTTTTTTTTTGTATTGGATTTCTTCTAATTTCTGAGATTTTTTTGCGCAGTGTGTCCTACAAGCTTGTTTTGTCACCTGATTTTTTGTCTAAGCCCAGTGAATTTGCTTGTGCGTACACCAGATGGTATACATACAAGTAGAAGAGCATAATCAGATAAAGAAACGAGAGAGAGGAGTGGGCCTGTTCTTCTCTGAAAAGGTAGGAAAAGGTTTACAAAGAAAACAGCCTTTATGATGTGGAACTTGATTTGAACAGACAGAATGGTAATGTCCCTGGCCAGATTAGCTGGAAGAACCAAAAGCACTATTTTTTTCTTTGCAATTTTTTTTTTTTAATGGTGTCAGTGTGCTACTTAAGTTTCACAGTAATAGCATCACTAAAATTCAGAGCGCTAGGAATTCTTAGCAAAGTGCTTTTATTTTTTTTCTGTACTATTCCTTGTAACTAGAGTTTTTTTTCTGATGAAGTCAGATAATAACCCCAAGTGGTATAATCTTTGTGCAAATCAGGAATTTTACAACTTACTTGGTAGGAATTTTCAACACCTGTAGTAGGGTGTATTGTTTTCAACAGACCATCTATAAGGATGTAAATAGGCTTTACAGAAAGCTGAACATAACACAGTTCTTTGGTTATGGCAGCTTCCTGTACCTTCAATTGCTCTTCCTTTATTTACAAAGTTCTTTTGCAGGGTGCAGGATGAGTAAAGAAAAGATTTTTTTCAGAGGAAACCAAGAAGTAATATAATGAGGAAAAAGAATCAATCCTCAGAATTTAGTAGAAATTATAAAGGTGGGAAATCATCAAGGAGAAAGAATCTAATCTTATGGGAGCCTCCAAACTTGCTTACTGACATCCCTCAGGTTTAAGTATTTCCATTTTTCCACCAGTTTTCAGTACACCCTTAGCTATGGCATCTGTGTTTTTATCTCCTGAGGTCTTGTGTTCTTTGGCAGACTTCTTGAGTTACCCTGCACTGCATATCATCTCTAAGCCTTCTGCTGAGCTTCTGAAGAATGAGAGCATCAGAAGCCTTTATTCTTAGAACTAGCACTACTACTGTTAAGCCATGGCTGAAAAATCTTGCAAACATATTACCACCTTCTTACAAATAGACATATATTTAAGTTTTGCCAGGGAGGTTTAGATTGTATATTAGGAAAAACTTCTATACTGGGAATGATGAGAGACTGGAACAGGCTGCCCAGGGAGGTGGTGCAGTCACCATCCCTGGAGGTGTTCAAAAAACATGTAGACGTGGTACCTCAGGACATGGTTTAGTGGTCAGGATAATGTTGGGTAGACAGTTGGACTTGATGATCTTAGAGGTCTTTTCCAACTTTAATGATTCTATGCTTGTGGAAGACACAGGTAGAAGTTTATCTGGAATGCCAGTATTAAAGAAAACTGCCTAAGGCTGCAGTTAGCAATAGACAAAGACACTAGGAAGAACAAAGATAAGGCATGATTTTTTTCTTTTCCTTACATATAGCAGGATGAAATGTATTTAGCAAAACTAAGACTTGGAGTATAATTACTCTTTAGAAATGTTTTGAGGTATATTACTCACAAAGGGAGGGGTGAAGGAAGGTTATTGATAGTGCAGGGCAATACTGCAACAGGAGTAGATGAGTATGTTGTCTTTCAGAGCTTTTAACTGCTTTCCTCAATGTGCCTGGGTGCCTTACTGGTCTGTGTGTGCTTATGTGGTGTTGCGACCAAGCTAGTAACACAGTGCGCTTAAAGATGTGCTGTGGAAACACAGTGGAAGTCAATGATTGGCCAAAGAAACCCTCCTGTCAGTCAAAGGTGACCCTGTGCAGTCACTTTGTTCTCAGTATTGTGCTGTTCTTTCTGCATCCTCATCTTTGTATCTGTTGCAGAGACCATAGAGTTAATGCTTCTGAACTGGCTGTGAAATGAACTTGCAGAACTAAGGTGATTATTGACTGGAGATTTGTTCTAGTGGAAGTGGTTAAACTGCTTTGGGATCTGAGATCACCTGGTCATATTCTTTCAGTGTGTGACACTCCAGTTGAGCTTATAAACCCTCTGGACTCAAATCTGTTTGTGGAACTGTCTCAAGATGTACGTTTAAGCTGCAAAACGAGGGTGATACTAGATGCTTGAATGGTTACTGTGATGGAGTCACATGAAAGAGGAAATCTTGCCACCTCTTCTTTTCAGAGGCAGATAGATTAATGTAAAAGCCACATAACTGTAACCTACTCAAATTTTTAGAAGTCCCTCTTTAATGCAAAGCTTCTATACAGTCTTCCTGGTATAATATTGGAGTGAGGGTCATGTGTGTTTCAAAAAAGCCATCACTGCAGTGGCTGGAGTTACGCAAAAGCTGCTCATGTGCCATGTTTCTTGTGTCCCTGATAATGCAGGAGTTGATCAGTTGATCAGCTTTCTTAGCTGTGGAGCATTCACGAAATGCTGGTATAAGCTAAGACTTTGTTCCGTGTGTCTGTTGTAAAAATAAGCGTATGTTTGTAGTATACTGTGCAGTACTTGTCTTTAGGAACCATAATAAAAGTATTGAACAATACATCCCCGTGCTTTAAAGACAAAATTAACTATTAGAAACTTAATCATCGAAGTGTACCTATTTTTG
Source organism: Chloroceryle amazona (assembly GCA_027560015.1). NCBI lineage: Eukaryota > Metazoa > Chordata > Aves > Coraciiformes > Cerylidae > Chloroceryle > Chloroceryle amazona. The sequence continues at coordinate 96,707 of JANHFX010003969.1, forward strand.
TAACCATTCTTATTGTGGTTGGGTGCAAACACGCTCATGTGCATATTGGAACTGTCTGGAATAAGTCTTGATAATCTTTGCTCTTTGCTCTTTACAGACAATGAATGATTTTGACTATTTAAAACTACTGGGCAAAGGCACGTTTGGGAAAGTTATCCTGGTCCGAGAGAAGGCTAGTGGGAAATACTATGCTATGAAGATTTTGAAAAAAGAAGTAATTATTGCAAAGGTAAGGAAGGTTGAAGTTTTAATCTTGGGTCTTACTTTTTTTTTCCTTGTAATGGAGTAGTCAATATCTAATACATAAGGTATATTTGATTTTTGATGGCAAATGAGTTTGATAGAAATTTATGTGTACCTTCAGAAGACAAGAATACAGAAAAAAGTATGTGTACCCATTTTTCATGCCTTTTTCCTGTGTTTTATAATCTAGAGTATACTAAACCACTGAGAGAGTTCACTGTGCAGGAAAATAGTGCAATCTAAGTTTAAAAGAAGAAAAAGTTCACTGTAAACTATAATACATCAATATTTTTTCTAAGTCAATTACATATTTATTGAGATAAATTCAGTTAATTTAGTGGGCTTGTGCTCTATTCCTGCTATGTTAGATAAGATTTCTGTGCATGGGACTAACAATTTACTTTTTTCAGTTTTTGAGGAACAAGAAAAGTCTGAAGCTGATGTCTGAAGAAGTGATATAAACTGGCATTGTCCAGTCACTTAAGCTTGAGTAGTTTAGTGTTATTAGCTCTGTGCTTGATCATAAATTTATTAAGTTTGAACTTGAAGATCATATACTCTGAGATTTTTTTTTTTCTAGGGATTCTGAAAGTTTGAATCCCACTTGCACAGAGCAAGTTGAGAGCAAGAAACCTATGTGCTCTTACCACCATGAGACACAATGAAAACATTTTTGAGGGATGTGGATTCGACTGAGATTTCTAAATGCTTGAGGCTAAAAATAGTAACATTCATAAACTCAATGTGGATGGGAACTACTGTGGTTTACTATATTTTATTTTAAAATATCCTTCAGATTTTTCCAATTTATCCTGTTTGCCTATGAAAACAGGTTTTGCAGAGTTTTGCAGTCAATCTCTTTGTTTGTGTATCTGTCATTCACTTTCTAATAACTTTTGAATGTGTTGATCAGTTTCTGTTAAATTTGATAGAGGAGTAGAAACCTCTATGACAATTATAGTTCCTTGAGTTTCATTAAAATGAGCCCTGGTGTAGTGGGAGAGACTTCAATTTATGTCTTCAGCAGAGAAGAGACTGACCTGTGAGTTCTCTGTGCCCTTAGCAGTTGTCTTGGATGCACTGGCAGGCTAGTCAGCATGCATCCGATTTGGACTAACAGCAATAGACAGGGCCCTTTTCTTCTTCATAATCAGAAGATATAGAAACAAAATAGGAGCATTGCTCCTGTGTTCTGATTCTTCATGGGAAGGAGCATCTCGGTCCTCCTTTATAAATGACAGCAAGCTCTGGGTTGCCCTGTGGGTCTCGGAGTACATCTGGTTGCTGCATGCTGTGGACCAGTCTCCAGCCTGACATCTTTCCTCAGTGCTCTGCTGTGGCACTCTGAGTCCTCAGGGGAGTCTTATATCTGTCTGCTAAGACCTTCTGCTCTGCTGCTGCTCATTTATACCCTTCCAGCCTTTAGAATATTTCAGCTATTTTTTTTGTATTGATAAAATTAAAATCTCAGGTTTGAATTTTAGTTTTTTCCTTTTATTTTCCTAGCTGCTACAGTATCACTGAATTTTTGGAAGGGTTAAAACTGCATCTTGGATAGCTTTGTTTCCATTGAGCAAAAATTCTTGTTCATAGAAGTTTGAATAAAGATGGAAGAAGCTGTGAAGAGATCAGGGATGCAACTGTTCATTGATCTGTTTACTGAAAACAGAAAGCAAGCTCAGTGAGATTGGGCAGAGCCTGGCACTCTCTGAAGCAGACCAGGGTCCCTTTTTCTGTCTACTTGTAGACTAACAAGAAGATTGTGTGAGAAAAGATGGTTTTTGTCCTGTGATGCAAATGGGAGCACCTAAGTCTTTTAAATTTTACTTCCTCAGAACTGGAATTTTGTTTTGAAGTGAGTCTAAGTTTTCCATAGTATAGCTGTATATTGATAAGAAACTGATGAAAGAATAAAAATAGACTCTGCTTAGATCTTCACAAGTAAAGTGATGTTTCTTTCCTTGTAGTCATCAAATAACAGGTTTTCTGCTCCTTCCCAAACTAAAAACAAAAGCAGATTTGAGCCTGCACTTAGCTGTCTAGCTCAGTCAGTGTTAAGTGTGCCATGGGGATTTACCATTAACATTCAACTCTGGAAATCTGTGCTAAGGATATGGTCACTACATAAAATAGATCTGCAGTCCCAAATAAGCCTCTGATGTAATGTCATTATATACTGTACAAGGCGATACCTGTAACAGCAGTATCTAGAAGGTTGTATAGCATCTGCCCAGTTCAAACTAAATTTGGTCTGAAATTTTTGTGAGAAAACAGGTTACATGTAACCAGGTAATTGCTACCAGTATTACATATTTCTGAGGCAATGCCAGAAAAACTGTCCATTGCCAGCTTTTTATGCCCCATAAACCTGTTGAACCATTGAAGTTTATAAATAAAAAAATAAAGCTTTAGACATGCTTTTCTCCCTTAAGTCGTTTGTTTTTTCCCCCGGTATGTGGTTGTAATGTGTATACACACAGTGTTGCACTGCTATTTGGCTAAATGGCATCATAATTTATTACCACTAACTCTGTTATTGGTGTTTAACTTCCTATTTTGATAATTTTAAAAGTCTCATTTAAAACTCCTGACATCTGTGTTTACTTTCTAGTGTAATAATACCTTATCTTCAAGGCATAGTCTGATAAGCATGTGTAGTATTGTATATTTCTATTATTTGTAGCAATAATAAAAGATACTCATTAAATATAGTTACTTCTTCAGGATTATGGTTGAAGTTTGAGCTGCACTAAGTGTTCAGTTCTGTATAATATAGTAGTGCTGAAGAACATGGCTAAACCAGCCCAGTGGCTCTCAGGCTTTTTAGGTCCAGCCCCTGGTAGCCTGAGAAGGAGGGACTCACAGCCTGTAGAATTGCATAAAATGGCTGTATATTCATCATACAAACTTCCTAAGTGTCCAGCTTTTTTCCCTAGCCCTCATGAGCTGCCCGCCATTGCAGCGCAGGGCGAGCCCTCTTCCCACCATCCTCAGCCCTGCACGGCCCCTGCTTGCTGCAAAC